>JAODAL010056266.1:0-23402 GCA_025379985.1 Phyllomedusa bahiana | reverse complement strand
ACTCTAGCTTTGTAGGTGTTACAATGGGGTTTTTTTTACGCCACAAAAAAGAGATAAAATTGAAATTTAAACCCTTTGCTTGTGAATTAGGCTCAGGAAAATGTATATATTTTGGGGGTTTGAAAATGATGGTTTCTTGGAGTCACCACAGCTGCATAACAACGCTTAATTAACCCCTGGATGTAAATTGCCCCAAAAGAATTAAAGCCCCACAAACTAGTAGCTTTGTAGCGTGTTACAATGCGGTTTTTTTTTACCCCAAACAAAAACAAGAGATAAAATTGTAATAACCTTTGCTTGTGATTTAGGCTACAGGAAAAAATGTATATATTTTGGCGGGGGAAAATGGCGGTTTTCTTGGAGTCACCACAGCTGAATAACAACAGCTTATTTAACCCCTACATGAAAAATTGTGCCAAGAATTGAGCCACCACAAACTTACTAGCTTGTAGCGTGTTACAATGCGGTGTTTTTTAAGCCACATAACAAGAGATAAAATTGTAATTAACCTTTGCTTGTGAATTAGGCTACAGGAAAAATGTATATATTTTGGCGGTAAAAAATGGTGGTTTTCTTGGAGTCCCCAAAAGCTGAATAACAACGTTTAAATTTAAAACCCTTGGATGTAAATTGCGCCAAAGAATTATGCCCACCACAAACTACTGCTTTGTAGTGTTTTACAATGCGGTATTTTTTTCGCCACACAACAAGAGATAAAATTGTAATTAACCTTTGCTTGTTAATTAGGCAACAGGAAAAATTTATATATTTTGGCGGTGAAAATGGCGGTTTCTTGGAGTCACCACAGCGAATAACAACGCTTAATTAACCCTGGATGTAAAAGGGCGCCAAATAATTGAGCCCCACAAACTACTAGCTTTGTAGCGTGTTACATGCGGTGTTTTTTTACGCCAAAACAACAAGAGATAAAATTGTAATTAACCTTTGTTTGTGAATTAGGCTGCAGGAAAAATTTATATATTTTGGCGGTGAAAATGACGGTTTCTTGGAGTCACCACAGCTGAATAACAACGCTTAATTAACCCCTGGATGTAAATTGCGCCAAAGAATTGAGCAGCACAAACTACTAGCTTTGTAGCGGTTTTACAATGCCGGGGTTTTTTTACGCCACACAACAAGAGATAAAATTGAAATTTAAACCTTTGCTTGTGAATTAGGCTACAGGAAAAATGTATTATTTTGGCAGGGGAAAATGACGGTTTCTTGGAGTCCCACCCCACAGCTGAAAAACAACGCTTAATTAACCCTGGATGTAAATTGTGCCAAAGAATTGAGAGCTAAAAATGAAGTGGTATTTGTATTGTAAAAACGCTGTTTCTTTAAATGAACAACAGGAACTGGCTTAGATCCCCCTTGGATATTCAATGTGCTGTGAGCAGAATAGGTTTTTAAATATATATGCAGCTGCAGTGGACGCACACTGGATTTCAGATCCAATACCCAAAAAAATCAGAAATAGAACATTAAGAGAACAGTCTCTGAGACAAGCTGAGACACACCACAAAAATCGCTGTATAAAAATCAAATTCTTCAGTAAAAAATCAGCCGCGGCAGCACTTCCCCGATCAAATACGGGGAGAGGTGTGAGCTCCCAGCGTCGCGCCCCGGACTTATATAGTGCGGTGACATCACAGGGAAACCCCGGTCTCTGATTGGTTTCATCTCTGCACATGTCATGCAGGCTATGCCCTTCTTCCTCCCAGAGTTCTTTGCCCCATGTAACGCCATGTCCTCGCACCCCTTTTATCAATCAAAAGCACACTTTCGTTCCCCCCGAAGAAACCCCAAACTTTTGATTTTGGTTCAAAAAACCGAATTTTTCCGAAATTTAAACAAAATTTCCATTTCCCTTTAAAGAATCAATTTTGCCCATTTTTAGTGAAAAACCCCGTTATATAAAAAGGGGGCATCGCCCAGTGAAAAGCCGACCCTCCCCCCCCCCCCATTTGCGGGAGAGGGGGAAGTGACTGCGGGGGCCCGGACGGCCCCCTCATCTCCCCCCCCTGTTTTCTGCCCAGGGACTGTCAATCCCCAGCTGCACTGTTGCTGACAGCCCCTGTGTCCTCCATTAAAATTTAAGGAGAGGAGACTCTTTTTTTTCATATCTACCCCCAAAAATGGACTGCTGCTCACCTGGGCTCAAAAACCCTGTGGGCTCGCAAAACTTCCCCCCAAACCCCTGCTTCTCCCCTCTCCCCCGCGGGGGCTAAACCCCGCAAAATGCCCATGCCTTATCTTCACAAAAACTTTAGTCGACCCATCTTTTTTAAGCTTTTTTGGGGGAAATTAGTGGGGGGCCAAAGCAAAGTGCATTCCCAAAAACTGCATTTTTTTTTTCATATTTTTGGGAATTTCCCCTTTCCTTCCCTATTTCCTTTTTCTCGGAAGGGAAACCGTTTGTCCAAAAAAAATTGGGAAAAGAAAGGCAAAATTTAAGATGAAAAAAAGGGCGAAAATTGAGCTCATTATAAATGATACTCCCCATTTAAAAGGAAAAGACAAGTAATGTTGGACTGTCCCAATAAATCGTGACCCCTCCGCCACTCTTACTCCCCCCCCCCCACCTACTGCAACCTGCCTCTGATAACACTGAACGCTACGTTTGAGGGCCCCGATTTTATGACCCCCAAATGGTGGCTTTTAAAAAATTTGGGCCCAACTGGGGTTTGGGCCCTGAAGAGGGTTTCCCGTATCCGGGGAGACATTGGCAGGACGATTCCGTCCCAGTAAAGGGCCGGGTTTTGCCCAAAAACCCCAGGAATGATATCAAAAGCAGGCTCAGGGGCACCGATGACCACGAACAGCCCCCTCCAAGGTGGAAAAACAAGCTGGACTCCCACCAACCGCCCCCGGGGGCCCAAAACTGCGTTTCTGACAACCAGCGGCTCTCAAAAAAAAGGGGGGACGCCCTTGGAGAACTGGTCTCGCCGCAAAAACCCCTTTGCGACTGATCAGGACCCCCAATTTTCGGTGGCAGCAAAAATCTACTTTTCCTTGTGTGGGGGCCTACTGCCAAAATTCTTAGGGTGCCCAAACCCCATCCATTTGGGGGAAAGACCCCATGGGAATTTGGGCCCCTAAAACCTGCTTCCGGGTCCCCTCCTAAAGCCAAGCGGACCCAAAACTGAACCATCTTGAGAGAACAAACCCCCTTTCCAGTGATTGTCAAAAAACTTGGCCCTTTAATGACAAAGTCAGATCTTAGACCCTTTTAAAAATAAAAAGGCACCCAAACGGGAAAATTAAAGGGACAAAAGGGAATCTTATCTTTGGAGATTTTCTCTGTGGAGGTGGCCAAGCGACATCGAGCTTTTTCATCACTTTGTTGGGCCCCTCTACCCCCAAACAATTAAGTTCCCCCCTCACCTATCCGGCAAACTCTCCCGAATCTATCCCCCCGATGGACCCCTGTCAGATTAAACCCCCAGAAGGAGTTAAAGGGGACTTGGGGACACCTTCTTAAATCTACGGGCAAAGATAGTGGGGGCCCTCTTCCCCGGATTCTATGCCTAAAAGTTGGAAAGCCCCGGGGAAAATGGTAAAGGAGATTTAAAACCCCCTTTAAATCACCCCCTCTGGGAGAGTTTCACCAAAGGGAAAACATGCTTCCCCATTCGGCTTGGGTGCCCGGGCCCACTCAGGAAACCTGAACTTTTCTCTGCCCCCTGTATCCTTATTCTTTGGGGCACCCCCCCTTTGGTTAAATTGTCCTTTTGCTCAATTTCCAATCCCTGGTTGAACTTGTTTTTAAAGGTCTAATTTTTATAAAATGTCATTTTAAAATTTTTTAAAATTTGAAAATTATATACCCCTTTCCCCTCACGAAATGCCCTTTTAAAAATTATGGGTCCCGGTGGGGGGCATTTGCATTTTTGGGCCTTATTGTACTTTTTTTAAATTTTGGGAAAAAGTAAGGAGGTCCAATAGCACATTGGAAATTGGCGGAAATTTTTGGGTTTTTTTGGGTTTTCCCGCCCAATGGGGGCTTTTTTTTTTTTTTTTGTTTTTTTTTGGAAACCTTCTTTTTTTTTTGTCTTTTACTGTTTTTAGTAGGTCTGGATGAAATGCTGTGGGATGTGTCAGCGGTTTTTTCCCCCTGGGGGTGGGGCCCAAATTTCCCTTATGCACTTGTGTGCTTTAATTTTTTGTCATTTATCTTTATGAAAGTAACATTGTGGAATGTTAAAGGGACTGCGGTCTTTTAAAAGAGAATTATGTTTTTTTTGTCCCCTTTCAAAAAATTAAAAACGGGACTTCGCCCCTCCTTCGGGAAAACTCCTTGGAGGGGGGAAAATTTTCGGGCAGGCTTAAAGGGGGCCCTTTGGGGGGGGGCCATGGTTCTGGGCTTTTTCCCTCCTTAAATTAGGAAAAAAATGTTTGAAATTTCCCTAATCCAAAAAAATTTCTCTTTTTTTCTTTTTTAAGCCCCCCACCCTTTGATAGTGAGGGCCGCTGGATTCTTTTTCCCTTTTAAAAGTTCAGGGGAAGTTTTTTCAATCTTTTAATATCTAGGGTTTCCCCCTGTTTAAAACCAAGGGTCTTTTTTAAAAAAACCGGGACAGACCAGTTATTATTGCCCCAAAACCCTCTTAAAAATTGTGGGAGGGGTTTTAAAAACCCTGGGGGTTAAACCCCCCCCGGGGGAAGTTAAAAAATCGGGTTAAATGATAGCTCCCCCCGGATTCCGTATCCCCATGACCCCCCCCCATTTTGGCTAATTTTATTTCAGACTTTTTTTGGGGTTGATACGTGGGGGTCTCTTATCTGATGGGGGGGACTATTCCCTTTTTTTTCCCTTTCCCCCTCAAAAATTAAAGGGTCCCGAAATTTGTTTATATTTTTACTCTCCCCCAAAAAGCCATGCAAAGGGGGGGTCTCTGTTTATTAAGGATTTATTTTATTTCAGATCTGCCCCTCTTTGCCCTCGAATTTTCAGATGCTGTCCCCCGGGTACAGATTACCTTTTGGAGATTCCCGTCTTACCTATTTGGGGAAGAGGAATTTTTCTAATTCCTTCCCGGGGGGTGGTGGCTGCAATTTTTTCAAGGGAAAAATGGAGGGGGTTTTGGACGGGGGCCCGTCTTAAATTTGGGGGGACAGTTTATTAGAGGCCCCCCTGATTGCCTACCTTAAAAACCCCTCGGAAGGTGGGGTTTCCCGGGTAAATTGATTGTTGAGTGGAAAACTTAGGGGAATTTTTACACGAAATTTTTTCTCCAACCCCAAATCCTGAGCCCAAAAAACTCCAATGGTCTAACACTTTAAAAAAAAAGTATGTAGCTGGCTGGAGTTTTTAGGAGGGGTCCCGGCGATCCCCGGGTTTTCAGCTAAATTTTTTCAGGGTTTGGGGAAAAAGGGGGGGGGACTTTTAGCCAATTTTTCTAAGGGGTTTTTAAAAATAGTTCCCAAAATCTATGCAAATTTAAGGGGCTCATGCGGGGGAAAATGCAATATTCTGTTTTCTGCTATTAAAAATGTCCTACACGAGGTTTTTCAAGACCAAATTTTTATTCACCCAGAAAAACCTTTTGAAGACGGGACCCCCCGATGGCCCTTTGGCCCCTTCTGTTCTCCCCTCCCTTTCTGAGGAGATAGGGGGCTACCTTTAACCAAACCCCTCCAAAAAGAAAAATTTCTAGGGGGTTTTTAAAAAATTGGGGGAATTTAAAAAAGCCCCGGAATGATGGCTTCTCAAAGGACCCCAATTCTTCAAGATTCTAATCCTTTAAGTCCTCCCCTTCTAACCACCGTCTCTAATCTTTTTATATAACACTTCCCCTCCCGCAACATATGAACCCTGGTGTTTATAAAAGTTTTACCAAGCCAGGAAAGGACGGTCTTCCCCTCCCCCGTAACCCCCCAAATTTCCCTTTATAAAGGTTTCTTAAAAATCATTTCTAAAGGGGTTGGCGGACAGGCGGGGCCCCTTTCTTCCCTGTCTCTTTTGCCCCCCAACAGACGGGATTCGTTTTAAAGGGGAGAGCGCCGTTCTAATATTTGTAAAAATCATTAATGTTTTTTTTGGGTGAGAAAAAATGTAAACCGGGGGCCCTTTATCCCTCTCCAGCTGTCTGTCCATTGATGCAGAAAAGCGTTTTTTGACAGGGGTCAGGTGGAGGGTGTTGGGGGCAGTGACGGACGGATTCGGATTCCGGGAAACCTTCTGTTTTTTATATCTCTTCACTATATACCAAAACCCCCCCGCTCAGATCTATTTTCCCCGGGTATTCTTTCTGGCCCTTTATTTGGGGAGAGGAATCGCCCGGGATGCCCCTTATACCCCACTGTGTTTAATTTGACCTTTGAGCCGCTCTCCAGAGCCTGGCCGCTAAATCCAGATAAACCCCGGGCATTAATATCGGTTTATCCAATTTTTAAGGGTTCCTTATTTGCTGTTTATCTTCTGATTTATCTATCGACCCACTGGTGGAGGTTCTGATAGCTTTTTGATTTTTTACATTTAGGGTTTTGGCCTTTTTTTGGGCTTTAAAAGGTTTTAAAGTTTTTTTAAGTCAGGAAATTTTTTGGATTTCTCCCCTGTCTCATTCCCCCTTCCTCACATCTGCTTTGCAATTTACCTAAATTTCCCCGGCGAGTTTCCTCCCATAAAATATTGGGAAAAAATATCGGTTTAAATCCCCTGAGTCCCTTTTTTCACCTCAATTCCCCCCTTTTTGTTCCCCCCAAAATTGGGGGTGGGGTTTTGGGAAAGATGGATGCATTTCCGCTCCCCTTACTTGTAAGGCTCATCTTCTCAAGATGATGGGCGTTCCCAAAAAAACTATATTTGTTACCCAAAAATTTTCCCCCTTATTGTTAAAACAATTTTAAAAAGGGGTTCCCCCCAATTTATACCGCTTTCCTTCTTTCCCATTTGGGAAAAAAAAAACCCCCGGATACCCCTTTCTTCATGATCCTCCCAAGGGGAAAAGGGGGGGGGGGCTTTAATTTTTCCGGATTGAGGTTTTTATAAACATCCCGGGCCCCCTTTCCGGGCATGGATGGATTGGGGGTTTAAAAAGTTTTTCCAGATATTCCCCAAAATTTTCTACTGGGCGACACTGGTTCACCCAAAGGGAAAGTTCCAGGCCTTTTCTTTTCCAAATATTCCCGCTCTTCCTAAGGTGGGGGAACTTTGCCCATTGTGAGGGGCACGTTTGGGGGCCTGGGGGGCCCGTAGAAAAAAATGTTCTCCCCCCCCTGGGCCCCACCGAAACCCCTAGTTTCCTTCCTATCTTTGTGCAAAAAAAAAATTCAAACCTGGGATTGATAAAACCCCCCAAATTTTAAAAACTGGAGGGAGGAAGGGGATTTTTAAACCTTTTTTCCCCGGTTATTCAAACCCCTTCCCCCAAAAGGGGTTTACTCTCTCTCAGAATGATCTCAAAAATATTTCCTTTTCCACCCCGCTTTTTTGGGGTTCTCCCAAATAGTGAGTTTTTATAGAAATAAGGGCAAAGGGAAACCGTCGCATTTTTAAAATTGAATGCTTTTTATAATGTTATCGGCCCACTTCCTTTTAACAGACCCTTTTCTATCAGCGCTATTGGGTGGTCTTTATTGGGGTTCAGAAGCGAGGGGCCCCTTTCAAAATTTTTTTCCTTTTTGTGGGAGAAGGTCTACCCAACCAGGAGAAACTCTTTACAATTTTCTAGGGAGGCCCGAAAATCCATAAATATATAGTTAATGAGAAGTGGGGGACACTTTTTTAGAAATGTCATTCCCCCAAAATTTTCCGGCTTTAAAAAACCCCCCCCAACCCCCGCTTGTCCAGAACCCTTTGACGTCCTGTCCCAAGGGGGGGCACCCCCCCCCGGATATTGTCCCTAGTTATGGACCTTGGTGTGGAAACCCTGAAAAATTTTGGGAAGACAGTCATTTCAAACTCTTTAAAACTTAAGTTTCCCGGGGGGTCATTTAATTTGGGGCCAACACAGCCCCCTGTTCCATAATTTACCACAACATTTTAGGAACCCCCCAAAATTTTGCATTTTTTTTTATTAAACGGCGAAAAGAAGGGCCCCCTGGCCAAAAAGGTTGGAACCCCAAATGGGCCCTACATTGCAAAGGGAAATGATCCAGGGGGGTGGTAAAACAAACATCTCCGGGAAAAGGACAGAAACCCACCCTTATATTATAAAAGGAAAACCCCCAAAGCTCAAATTTTTCAAGAAAGGCGGGTTCCTAGGTAAATTTTTTCAACCCCCCAGGGAGATCAAGGGGATCATGCAGCCTTTTGTTTACAACCCCCTGGTAAACTCTTTCCCCTCAACTAGCAGGACTCTGGGGGCTTTGGATGGTTTTTTAAAACCCCCAAAATGGGAGCTTTTCCTCAGCCAAAAACCTGGCACCGTGCCCTGGATCTTTCCTTTGGGGACTGTGCGTCAGGTTGGGGGTTTAATTTGTCCCCCTATTATTTCTCTCCCTCGGGCTTTAGGGGGGCAGGGGCCGTGTGGGGGATCTTTCCCCGTATTGTGTCCCGAAATGGATTTGTTTTCACTTTTTATCCCAGACCTTACTTGATTTCATAGGTTTTATGTTTATTATGTCTCTTATACATAACTGGTAGGGTACCACTGTTTTTGTGTTGTTTTTTTTTTTTTTTTTTTGGGGGGGGGGGTTTACATTTTTATTATTTTTTGTTTTTTTTCTTTAGTGAAAATGGAGACTTCTTTTTGCTTCATTCTTATTTTTTATGTTTCCAAAGTTTGGGGGTTAGTGCTTTTTTGTACTTTCATTGCTTAGTACTTTTTTATTGTAGTAATGAAGGGCCCTTTTTTTATTTTTTTTGTGTAAAAAAGTAGTATCTCATCTAATGGACAGTTATTATATGTTTTTGTTATTGTAAAATTTAACAAAAATTATGTTTACAAAAACAAAACAAAAAAAAGAATTGTATGGCCCAGTATTTATTACTAACTTAAAGCACAATGTGTCACAAAAACAGTCTCTAAATCACATGGATAGGTAAAAGTATCAATAAGTTCACACATAGTAAAACTGGCTGTATGAAAACGGTACAAACTGGCTCCGTCGGTAAGGGATTAACAAGGAGGGACCATAACCTCACCAAACAAGGCCCCCTAAAAAAACTTTTATTTATATTACATAAAATATCTATAAAAGAATGCCCCCAATTCCCTAAACAGATACTAACTACCTATCCATCAAATTCGTAGTAACCGCCCCATTAAGGGCAACCCCGATAGGAACATAGAAAAAATTAAGAGACCACTGCAAAATTTTCAATTTCTCTGATTTTTCTCTTCAATAGTAAATTTTTGGAGAAAAATGTACATTATTTTATTACATAAACTACTGACAACATGTCTCCGAAATTCAAATAAAATTTTTTTTTTATTTATTTGCAGTAAATGAGAAATCTTTAAAATAATTAAAAAGAAGCAGAGCTGTCAGACCTCAAATAATGTAAAAGAAAACAAGTTCATATTTATTTAGAACCAATACGAAAGAGAATCAGAAGGAGAGTCAGGAAGAGTTCAGAAACCAATATTTGGTGGAATAACCATGATTTTTTCCATTCAAATTCCTTTTCTAGCACTTGTTTTGCCATCCAGCTTGTCCTTTTGCAAAAAGATTTTGAAGACCACAGCAAGGTTTTTTATACTTTCCTTCATTAAATAAGATTTCGTTCAGGCGATCACCTAATCAGAAGCACATTAATTAGAATGAGGTGTACTTTGGTTGGAATTCAACTGACACCGGAATGGAATGGCTTTTAGACATGTAGTGATTATATATATATATATATATATATATATATATATATATATATATATAATATATATATATATATATATACTGTACACCACCGGGCCCTTTATTAGGTACACCCTGTCCAACTGCTCCGTTAACACTTAATTTTCTAATCAGCCAATCCATGGCGGCAACTCAGTGCATTTGGGCATGTAGACATGGTCAAGACAATCTCCTGCATTCAAACCGAGCATCAGTATGGTGAAGAAAGGTGATTTGAGTGACTTTGAACGTGGAAATGGTTGTTGGTGCCAGAAGGCTGGTTTTGAGTATTTCAAAACTGCTGATCTCCTGGGATTTTCACGCAACAAACCCATTCTCTAGGTTTACAGAGAATGGTCAGAAAAAGAAAAATACATCCATGAGCGCAGTCCTGTGGGGGGAAATGCCTTGTGATGCCAGAGGTCAAAGGAGAATGGGCAGACTGGTTCGAGCTGTTTAGAAAGGCAACAGTGACTCAAATAGCCACCCGTTACAACCAAGGTAGGCAGAAGAGCATCTCTGAACGCAAAAGTACGGCGAACTTTGAGGCAGATGGGCTACAGCAGCAGAAGATCACACCGGGTGCCACTCCTTTCAGCTAATAACAGGAAACTGAGGCTCCAATTTTGCCCAAGCTCACGAAATTGGAAAAGTAAAGATTGGAAAAACCGTTCATGCCCGGTCTGATGAGTCTCGATTTCTGCTGCGGACATTTCCGGATGTAGGGTCAGAATTTGGCGTCAACAACATGAAAGCATGGATCCATCCTGCCTTTTATCAACGGTTCAGGCTGGGTGGGGTGTGGGTTTTCAGGGTGTGGGGAAAAATTTTCTTGGCACTCTTTTGGGCCCCTTGGTTACCAATTGAGCATCCCTTGCAATGCCACAGCCTACCTAGTATTGTTGCTGACCATTTTCCATACCCTTTATGACCACAATGTACCCAACATCTGATGGCTACTTTCAAACAGGAAAAAATGCGCCATGTCATAAAGCTGGAATCATCTCAGACTGGTTTTTTCTCGAACATGAGGGAATGCTCCTGCACCTTGTTAATCTATGCCACGAAGAATTGAGGCAGTCTGAAGGCAAAAGGGGGTCCAACCCTTTTCTAGCATGGTGTACCTAATAAAGTGGCGGTGATGTATATACTACATTTTACAGTTGTCTCCTTCTCACCTAGTGTCTTACTTATGGTTTTGTAGCCTATTCCAGCTTTGTGCAGGTCTATGATCTTGTATAAATGTCTCTAGACTAGCTACTTCCCAGCCTGCCCAAAATTGTTGTTTATAAGTCTTATTTAATTTTGGAAAGGCTATGTGGATATTAGCTTCATTCAATGGAATTGGTTAATTAGAAAATACTGCATTAGCTTCCTGTAAAAAAGCATCCAAATTAATTTTCTGACTCAAAAAACCTGCCATTCCCTAGATTCCCCACCTGAACATTCCTGTTCAGCAAACTTGTCAAATAGTCTCCAAAAAAATGGGAATCTAACAAGAGAACAAAGAGTGACTTTTAATGACTATATTTACTATTTTCCATAGGCAAACTTAAACTCTATCAGTTCTCAATCTATAAAGCACTAAAACGTAGCTTCTATTATGTATAACACTTAACCTCGATACACAGTATTTAAAAACCTGATTTCTAAACTCTCAATTTATCCCTTTCTAATTGCGAAGGAATAACTCCTTTTCTATAATCAAGTCTGGTGGAACACCACCTATTAACAGGGGAACCTTATATATACAGTGATTTACTAACTCCAATAAGGGATCCAAAACATCCTATTCGGGCAGTCATCCCTAATCCGATGGACATAAAACATATAAGGTTTCCTTGTGAGACCCTCTGCAGCGGGTGACACTATAGAAAGAGGTGAGAAATCACAAATTAAAATGTCATGCCTGACCTTCCCAACATGTTTCACCAACTAAATGGCTTCATCAGGGGATAGAGGTCTGGACTCCTGATGAAGCCATTTAGTTGGTGATTTAATTGTGTATAGAGGTATACTGTGTATAGAGGTTAAGTGGTATACATAATAAAAGTTACGTTTTAGTGCTTTATAGATTGAGAACTGAAAGAGTTGAAGTTTGCCTATGGCAAAATAGTAAAAATAGTCATTAAAAGTCACTCTTTGTTCTCTTGCTAGATTCCCATTTTTGGAGACTATTTGACAGGTCTATGATCTTGTCCCTGACATCCTTGGAAAGCTCTTTGGTCTTGTCCATGTTGTAGAGGTTAGAGACTGACTGATTAAGTCTGTGGACAGGAGTCTTTTATAAAGGTGATTATTTAAGACAGCTGTCTTTAATGCAGGTAACGAGTTGATTAGAAGAGTCTAACTGGTCCGTAGGAGCCAAAACTCTAAATTGTTGGTAGGGATCAAATACTTATTTCTCTTAACAAAATACAAATAATGTTCTTTTCTATAATTTATACAATGTGATTTTCTGGATTTTATTTTGGATATTCAATCTCTCACTGTTAAAATTAACCTGCCCTTAAAATTATAGATTCATGTCTTTATCAGTGGGCAAACTTACACAGTCAGCAAGGGATCAAAGAATTATTTCCTTCACTGTAAGTGCCCAACAGTGCATAATATAGCTACTAGACTATCAGCTCCAAAAGCTGGGATCTTAATTTGTGTTACGAATGTCTCTGATGAGGGACCATCTGCCTCCAGTTCAACGTCTTGGACCAACAGATGTAGACTAGGTCTAGGAAATGACAGGGGAAGAATCTCTATGTGATCTGTAGTACGGTGGGAAGTCAATGGCAGTCATACAACTGGTGGTGAACAATATAAAGACCACTTTTAGCACCTACACTTCTCTCCTCTCCCCTACTTGTTGCTATAGTTCAGCTCTATGAGTTTCTAGATGGCCTGGGTGACTGGTCCTTTGGAATATAAGGCCCATTGGCTACTGGTGTCCCACAGAATTCAGAATCTACTGTGCTGAAGGGCACTATTATGAAACTTTTATTTAACTTTTAGTATCTAGCATCATCTTGCTGTTATATTGACAGTGAAATACTGGTTATGTTGAGCATCCTAGCCTTTATTCCCTCTCTTGTGCCTGGACAGGTAGCTATGTTGCTGGCCACTGATGTTCTGGGTCTAACTGGTGCTACAGATTTATACTACTGAATATGCTGTAACTTCTGGAGGAGTATCACTCTCACCGTTTACTGTGGCTGATCTCCTATATATTCTCTTCCTATGCTCCTAGCACATACTTGTAATAAAAATCCTTCCACTATTTTTTTATTTTATTTATTTTTTGCTACACTAAGTAAACGAGTCTTGGCTCCATCTAAACAAACCAAAAAAAAAAATAGACATTCTAGAAAAACCTTCAAGAAGTGCAGCAAGGCCGTGTATGAGCTATAAATATGTCTCCATCTTCTCCATCAAAGCCATTAATGTTAGATTTTCTGAAAGCCACCACTGAATGATGTACAATGATTACAGAAGAATCTCTACATCACAACTTATGTTTAAAAGATTCAAGTCTAGTCCATAGCATAGTTTATACATTAGACTCTTAGCAGATTTCATGGTGAGATCAAACTGATGAGATGGAGAATTCACAGCCCTCAATTTGTGGAATAACCAGAGCGAGCGGAGTTTCTTTCTTGAATACCAGGCTTAGGACTGTATTATACTCCTGACACTTTTGTTACCAGGTTGGTTCCTAAATTACAGGGACCGTGATAAGCTTCAGTCCCTCTCCTGTAGCTGGTGAAGCTGTGATACTGAGCATCTGCCCAATATTTTCCTAAAAGCTGCCTTGACTTCATTATTCCTAAAGCTGTAGATCAAAGGATTCAACACAGGAGTGATCACCATATAAACTAATGCAATGTATTTCAGATAGGGAGAAAAACTTTTTGTCTGTCCCATGTACATGGTCATACTTGTCCCAAAAAACATTATTACCACAGTGAGATGGGAAGCGCAGGTGGAGAAGGCCTTAGATCTACCCTGTGAAGAACGGATTTTCAGTATAGACCTAATGATACAAATATAAGACCCAATGATGAAAACAGGTGGTGACAGTAGAGTAAAGAATCCTACAACCACAATAGTTATCTTATAAAAGGAGAGGTCACCACAGGCCACCTCCAAGAGCAACAAAACCTCACAAAAAAAATGATTGAGCTGGTTCTCCTTACAGAATACTAGAGGTCGGGACATGGTGGGGAATGATGATAAGATGACACTTCCAAACCAAATGCTGACAGTGACATATCTACAGACCCTCCAGCTCATAATGGTGGTGTAATATAAGGGGAGACATATAGCTATATACCGGTCATAGGCCATCACTGCCAACAGGATGCACTCAATTCCACCTAGAATAAGGCCGATGTTCATCTGTATCATGCACATAGTGACGGAAATCCTTCTATTGTTTGATAATAAATCGAAGAGCAATTTTGGGACGGTGCATGATGAGTAGCACAAGTCAAGAAAAGACAAATTACAGAGGAAATAATACATAGGAGTGTGTAACTTAGGACTGACGATAACAGTGCAGATCAAGAATCCGTTCCCTAACACAGTTAATATGTAAATGACAAAGAACAAACCAAAAAGGACAATACAAATCTGGAAACTTTGAGAAAATCCAATCAGGATAAATTCTGTATTATGGTCCCATTTCCATGCTCCGTGCTGAGAGCGTGCACCTGTATGGAAGGGTTGGGAGGATATTGAAGAAGCATTTGGCCAACAGCTACCTAATGTGATCGGCCTTTCTTACTCTTGTTAGTACGAAAAATAAAACCTAATTTCAGTGGAAATAAATGACATTTACTAACTATGTAGATAGAGAGTGAAATAGATGATGTTATCATCACACATTTTGTGTTCAGCTCCTTCGTTCCTTCGGTCTTACTCGCTAAGAAGCTTTTATCATCGTAGCCATTGTATCTGGAGAAAATCCTAAAACCTCAGGGAGCAGCTCGTTAGTTATAATTTAAACAATTGTAATGATTTCTTGCAGGAGAATTATTTCCCCCATGAAAATACGTAATCTTCCATATAAATCCTATTAACAAAAACATTTAACTACAGACTCTTATATCCAAAGCCAATGACAGAACTCTCACGACTGATCATAAAATTATTATTTTATTGATACACTTGTAGGGCGGGTGACCATTATACAATTACTTCTATACTGTATATTGGTAGCACCCTACAATTGTATCAATAAAATAATTATCCAAATTATTGTATAAATAATGCAGAAGGGTGTGCCAAGATTGCGGCTCTATTACTTCCTGCCGGGGAGAGGAAGTAGTAGAACCCTTACCTTGGCAGAAATGGAAGTCTTCATTAAGCTTCCAGGTGCCATGGGAATGGATTGGCTCCCCGCAAGCTTACCATGGGGGTGGCGAACAGAGGGAGGAACAGTGCGCAGCACCATTTCACAGCTATTTAGATACCCCAATTGTTGTGGCGTCCGAAGTGTTAAGAGTAAGCTCCATTCCATACTGTTAGCGGCGGATATCAGCACTTGCCTCCTATGTAGCAGACCTACAGAGTAATCCCACAATATAGGACCTTCCCAACCTGCAAGTCAAATGTTGGTAAGGGGTTAAGAATTATTTTTCAATGGATTTTTCTTTTTCTCAGTTGGCCAAGGCAATTACCCTCTCTTTTCTATTTCTGGACTTGTAGTTGTTAAATTTTAGGGCCACATGTATGAAACTGTTTAGGTCTAAAACTCACTCTTTTGCCCATAGTAACCTATGGGCAAAAAAGTGAGTTTTAGACCTAAACAGGTTCATACATGTGGCCGTTAGTATCTGCTGGCTAGATCCAGTACAGACAAATACTGGGCTCTTCCTAATACAGCCAGAGACTCCTCTATCCAGGGCAGTGGATACACAATCCCATATTTTACAGGTGTAACCAAATTAAACCTTTGCAATACCAAATACTCACAATATTCTCAGGTGAAGATGACTATTACAGCCTATTTAACCCATTACCGCCACAGCCAGTTTGGACCTCTCTGGCAAAGCGCCATTTTTCAAATCTTAGTTACATAGTTACATTGTTAGTACGGTTGAAAAAATACATGTGTCCATAAAGTTCAACCAAGGGGAGTGGGGGGGGGGGAATGTGGGTGAAGGGAGAGAGACAAGGACTTCAAGCCCAGTCTCACCACTGGTTAATGACCTGAAATCCACAAGGCAAGAACCAATCTGCTCTAGTGAAGATTAGTGTTGAGCGATTATTATCGACAAAGTTGAAATCGGCACAGTTTTTATGTTGATCGAAATTTTTAGATCATGCGATAATTTAGGTTAAAATCTGTGCATCATCTATTAATATCACGCCATTTTCGGCGCTTCCTGTCATTTTGGCGGCCAGTAAATCAGCTTACAGAATAGAGCAGGGTGAGATATGTGTGCGACGTCATGACTGGGATGTGTATGGTTGCGATTGGCTGGAAAAATCACATTACCTCATTTTAACATAGAACAGCCCTTCCTGTTCATGATCAGTGTCTCTCAGCGTCTCATAGCAGTAGGACGTGCGCTCTGCCTGTGTCCAAACAGCTCAGCGAAATTATTCTATTTCTTCACAGAGAAAGCTCTACTGTTAGCTGTTATCCTTACAACTTAGTTAGATCAGAGATTGGAAGATTTTATGTAGTTAGTTAGAGAATTTTAAAGGAGCATCTACCGCTGTCACGGGGGGGAGCGGGGAGGGGGGACCCCACGGGCGAACACAGACAAGCTCTATAAAGAATACTGGATAAAGTTCACCAAGACTTAGTGTAGACATTGCACTGCAATAGCTTTATTATTAACCGTTTTCTATTGAAATATTTCCTGGATATTGGGCCGCCTGAACTTGTATTAGGATACACATCTTTTCTAGTAATTGCAGGTCTCTTTGTTAGGTGCAAAACTCCACTTTTATTATCAGTATACATTTCAGATAGGTGTTCTTTTTCAATTTTGCCCATTCCAGCTTTGTTGGTATAGCCACCTTGCAGTTAAATTAGAATCCAGCAATTTTGCAGTCAGCACAGGTTGATAGGTGCCAAAAATACCTTTTATTATCCGAATACATTACAGATACGTATTATTCACTTTGGCGCACTAGAGCTTTGTTCATTGAGGCACCTTGCACTTAAATGTGAATACAGAAATTTTGTAGTCACCACAGGTGAATTAATAGGATCCAAAAAAAACCTTTAATTATCCGAATACATTACAGATACGTGTTTTTTCACTTTGGCGCAGGCCAGCTTTGTTGATAGATCTACTTTGCAGTTAAATGTGAATACAGCAATTTTGTAGTCACCACAGGTGAATTGATAGGTGCCAAAAAATACCTTTTATTATCCGAATACATTACAGATACGTGTTTTTTGCACTTTTGCCCAGTCCAGATTTGTTGATAGAGCCACCTTGCAGTTAAATTTGAATCCAGCAATTGTGTAGTTACCACAGGTGAATTGATAGGTGCCAAAAAATACCTTTTATTATCCGAATACATTACAGATACGTGTTTTTTCACTTTGGCGCACTACAGCTTTGTTCATTGAGGCACCTTGCACTTAAATGTGAATACAGCAATTTTGTAGTCACCACAGGTGAATTGAAAGGTGCCAAAAAATACCTTTTATTTTCCGAATACATTACAGATACGTGTTTTTTTCACTTTGGCGCACTACAGCTTTGTTCATTGAGGCACCTTGCACTTAAATGTTAATACAGCAATTTTGTAGTCACCACAGGTAAATTTAAAGGTGCCAAAAATACCTTTATTATCCGAATACATTACAGATATGTGTTTTTTCACTTTGGCGCAGGCCAGCTTTGTTGATAGATCTACTTTGCAGTTAAATTTGAATACAGCAATTTTGTAGTCACCACAGGTGAATTGAAAGGTGCCAAAAAATACCTTTTATTATCCGAATACATTACAGATACGTGTTTTTTCACTTTGGCGCACTACAGCTTTGTTCATTGAGGCACCTTGCACTTAAATGTGAATACAGCAATTTTGTAGTCACCACAGGTGAATTGAAAGGTGCCCAAATAACCTTTTATTATCCGAATACATTACAGATACGTGTTTTTTTCACTTTGGCGCAGGCCAGCTTTGTTGATAGATCTACTTTGCAGTTAAATTTGAATACAGCAATTTTGTAGTCACCACAGGTGAATTGATAGGTGCCAAAAAATACCTTTTATTATCCGAATACATTTCAGATACATGTTTTTTCACTTTGGCGCAGGCCAGCTTTGTTGATAGATCTACTTTGCAGTTAAATTTGAATACAGCAATTTTGTAGTCACCACAGGTGAATTGATAGGTGCCAAAAATACCTTTTATTATCCGAATACATTACAGATACGTGTTTTTTGCACTTTTGCCCAGTCCAGATTTGTTGATAGAGCCACATTGCAGTTAAATTTGAATCCAGCAATTGTGTAGTTACCACAAGTGAATTGATAGGTGCCAAAAAATACCTTTTATTATCCAAATACATTACAGATACGTGTTTTTTCACTTTGGCGCACTACAGCTTTGTTCATTGAGGCACCTTGCACTTAAATGTGAATACAGCAATTTTGTAGTCACCACAGGTGAATTGAAAGGTGCCAAAAATACCTTTTATTATCCGAATACATTTCAGATACGTGTTTTTTCACTTTGGCACAGGCCAGCTTTGTTGATAGTTCTACTTTGCAGTTAAATGTAAATACAGCAATTTTGTTTTGATTTGAGGGATTTGAGAATAGCTGGGTCAACTAATAGCATCGCATGGCTTTCATACCACCTGTATGCTGATGATACCCCAACTCTACATCTCCGGCCCAGATATTACCTCTCTACTCTCCCGGATCCCTGACTGTCTTTCGTCCATATCCTCCTACTTCTCCTCGCGTCTCCCCGAAGCTAAACGTGGAGAAAACTGAACTCATCATCTTTCCACCGTCCCACTCCATCCTCCACCTGATCTCTCTATCACAGTCAATGGCTACACTCTCTCACCAGCTCTACAAGTCCGCTGCCTTGGGATAACCCTTGACTCCACTCTGTCCTTCAAACCGCACATCCAAACCCTCACCTCCACCTGCCGCCTCCACCTGAAAAAAAATCTCCCGTATCCGTTCATTTCCTTAACTTCGAAAGCACAAAAATGCTCGTCCATGCCCTCGTCATCTCACGCCTAGACTATTGCAACATCCTTCTCTGCGGCCTCCCAGCTAGCACCCTCGCTCCCCTCCAATCCATCCTTAACTCTGCTGCCCGTCCTGATTCACCTCTCTCCTCGATACTCCTCTGCCACTCCCCTCTGCCAATCCCTTCACTGGCTTCCCATTGCCCCAGCGAATCCAGTTCAAGTAGCAACCTTGACCTACAAGGCTCTCCATGACCCTCTCCCCTCCATACATCTCTGCTCTAATCTCCAGATATCTCCCGTCACGCAACCTCCGCTCCTCACATGACCTTCTCCTCTGCTCTCCTCTTCTCAGCTCCTCCCACAACCGTCTCCAAGACTTCTCCCGTGCTTCTCCCACACTCTGGAACTCACTGTCCCAACACATCAAACTCTCCCCCACTCTCACTAGCCTCAAAAACAATCTGAAAACCCATCTCTTCAGATTGCCTACAACCAACAATAACCCTGCTGTCACTACGCTATCCACAACCATGTCTGCCCCTCACCTTGTCTCTTCCCACCTTCCTTTAGAGTGTAAGCCCTCACGGGGCAGGACCTCTCTCCTTCTGTACCATTTGTTATTAGTAACTTGTCACCTTGTACTTGTTTGACCTATGTAATGTATGAAACCTGAATGAACAGCGCTCTCGAACCAAGGGCGCTCAAAAAAATAAATAATAATAATAATAATAATAGCTGTGATTTGCCGTCTTTTAATAAGAGACTTTCCAAAACTCTTCCATACCTTCTCAAATTTTTATATTTCTGAACATGGAGCGAAATTCAGGTGGTAAGCGAGCAAAAAGGGGGGTAGGACATGGAGGTAGAGGTACGAGAGAAGGTGCTCCTTCCAGTGCTGGCGACAACACGCATGCCAGCGTATCGTCAGTTGCAGGACCGTCAGGCCTGTCATCGCTGGGTCAGGGCCCTGTGAATCTCAGTAACGAACAGCGTGGCCAATCTGTGCTTCAGTGGTTAATGCAACCTGTATCCAGCAGTCTTACCTCCTTGTCCTCCCAGTCATGGCCACAAATGTCGTCATCAGAATCATCAGCATCCGTCCAACATGAAGCAGCCCAAATGTCAACTCGTGTACCCACCACTGTGGATAATCCATTTTCTGAAGACCTCTTTGATGACAAAATGCGGTTGGGGTCAGAAGGCATGTTAAAAGATCAAGAGGCCAAAGAGGATGACTTTCTCTGCTCTGACGCCCAGTTACTGATGCCATCAGAGGAGGAGAAGGAAGCCGGTCCATCGGCAAAAATCCCGGGCGGTCGGCAACGCCTTGCAATCCCTCTTGCTTGTAGCCCGCAGCTCCTGGATGCAGAATGTCAGGACGACCAAGTCACCTGTGTTGATGATGATGATGACGATATTGCGGATCCAACGTGGTCTTTTCAGCAGAATTTGCTTGCGAGCGCTTCATCACTGGACGAGGAGGAAGACGTTGGGGTAGTGTCATTATGGGTTCCGCCTCAAAAAGGGAGAGGGCGGTCGCAGAAGTCCGCTGATATGATTCCGCCAGCCACGGTCAGCACAAACCCCACTCCTCGCTTATCGCCGTCATAAAGGTCCAGGACCTCTCAAGCCTGGGCCTTCTTTGAGCAAGCCTCTGATTCACCAAGAGATGTCATATGCCACCTTTGCCGTAAACGCATAAGTAGAGGCAAGAACCTTAGGTGGTTAACCACCACCAACATGTCTAGTCACATGCAGCGAATGCATGAGTTGAAATGGAGGCAACACTTGGCCAACAAAGGCCAGACCGACGCCGGGCCTCCAACCACTGTCACACCCTCTGTCTCCGCCTCCTCCTCCTCCGCCACCACCAAGCGTTCCTCAGCTGCTCTTGTAATGATCAGGGATAAGCCTCCGCTTCAGCCTCCACCGTTGCCCGAGTACCACCAGCACCACCAGAGACCCATCCTACCCCTTCTCCTTCCGCCAGTTTGACGACCTGCACGCCATACAGCGCCAGTCTAGCAGCCAGCCTTCTGTCTTCCAGGTTGGGAGCAGAAGAAACACTTTAACCCAAGCCATCCCAATGCCAAAAGCCTGCATGTCGGCATTGCCAGCTTTTGGCCTTGGAAATGTTACCTTTCCGTCTGGTGGACACAGATGGGTTCTGCCACGTCATGGCCCTTGCCTGCCCCCAATACCAGATGCCGAGCAGGCAAGGGTCATCTAAAATTTCAAGCGCGTTGTCTGCATCTGTGGCCGGAAAAGTCCATCTGACCACCGACACATGGACTAGTAAGCACGGTCAAGGCCGCTATATCTCTGTGACAGCTCACTGGGTGAGCTGGGTGGATGTCTCTGGGGGTGACGGTGGCTCTCAGGCTCGGTGCACGCTCTTCAAAACCGCAGAGATGGTGCAGGGTTCTTTCCCCCAAGGTCCTCTGGTGGCATCACGTGCCCAGAGAATCCAGGCCGTGTTGAAATTAATCTGTCTTGGAGACCGTCCACACACAGGTCGGAGCTGTGGATGGCTCTCCGCAACGAGACCGAGCGCTGGCTGGGTGACAAGACCTTGTGCCAGGGAAGGTGGTGTGCGATAACGGGCGAAATCTGCTGGCGGCCCTTAAGATCAGTAGGCTGGAGCACATCCCTTGCCTGGCACATGTCATGAACCTTGTCGTCCAGAAATTTCCAAAGAGCTACCCAGGTCTGGACTGCTTGCTGAGGAAGGCTCGAAGTCTGAGTTCGCACCTCCGCCGTTCGCACCCTGCTTCGTCCCGCCTGGCTGCGTTGCAGCGTCAGCTCGGCCTCCACGTCAACCGTCTCTTTGTTGAGGGTGGCAACACACAGGATTCCACCTCCCACATGCTCCAGCGATTGGGGTAGCAGCGCAATGCCATTCCGCAGTACGACGTGACACATGGCCTGACACGCAACGGTGCGGCCCTCGGGGTGTTGACCATCGAGAGTGGAGGCAGTGAAAGAGCTCTGCACCATCCTTGCCAGTTTTGAAGAAGCCACCAAAATGGCAGTGCGGACGATGCCCTTTCAGCAAAACCATTGTGGTGATCTTAGTTCTGGAACGATCGTTGGACACTCTGAAACAACAGGTCCCGCCAGCGACGGAGGAGGAGACGGAAAACAGATGCCTTTCCCCTCCGTGGGAATCCACAAAGCCCGACAGTTTCTCAATTTTATTCGTCTTCATTAGGCAGTGGTTCGGGATCCAGGCTAGTGCAAGGCAGCGCATCAGCCTCAGGGTGCATCATCTCGGGCAAGTCAGGGCTGTGTTGAAGCTGTGCCGGAGGCAGCGGAGAAGGAGGAGGAGGAGGTATTCCTAGACACCACGTTACCGCCCGTCCCGCCTTGGAAAGAGGTTGGCGCAAATTTGAGGCGAGAGGAGGAAGATGAGGAAGATCATTTGCTAGTGCCCCTCGACCCAGAGGCTTGGGAAATCAAGGCTCCATCTCTCACATCAGTGCTTGGATGCTCCATTTCCTCCAACATGATCCTCGCATTAAAGAGGATTTATCGCTTCCTTACTTCGGCTGATTCACACTTCTCTTAGCTTCCTAGCTCTGTGAATGCAGGGGCGTTTCTTCCCCTCCCCGCTGGATGACATCATCCCTCCTTCACTGCTGGCCTGAGTCGCCCCGCCCCCCTCTGAGTCCACATATCACTGTGTCTCTCCCTATCAGTTTTTATTTTATAAGAGCTGTATACATACCACAAGGCTGCATTCAAAACTAATCTGAGCACTGATCTCTCACAGCTGGAGATTATTACAGCTTCTAAGAATGGCACAGATCTGCGTGTATGCAGGAGAGTTAGGCACAGGGTCAAAACTGTCATGTTTTCTCATGTACAATCTGCTGCAGTCCTGTTTCTGCTAGGTGTGGAAACAAAAATGCTACGGCCCCTAACTCTGATCGGGCACAAAAGCTCCGTGAATCGACCCAGGGGCTATACAAATGTAAATGAGCTCTCAGCAGTGAATTGCAAGGAGGAGGGATCAGAGGGATAGACCCACACTGGATATCAGTGTAAAAAAAAAACACAAGATAAGGACACTGTGAGAACAAGGCACTTTGCTAATGACATCAATTTCAAAGTTGCTTGTTTTCACTGTCCCCTTATTCTGAAGACCATTTAATGAAACATAAACCACCCCTTTAAGGCCATCAAAATGAACAACAATTACTGGGTGGGCCACCCTCCTGGATCCTCGGTAAAAACAAAAAAACTCAACAACTTTCCTTCCACCCACCCAAATAAGAGTAAAATGCAGGAAATGGAACCTTGCTGGGTTGATCAACTGGAGACATCTGTTTGCGTCTGCTGCACGTTCCTCAAAAATCACGGTGGAACAACATCAGCGACGTGACAGCAGTAGAGTGCCAAGTAGCTGTACGCAGCAGCAGCAGGCAAGGTGGCAGAACCTAATTGT
>JAODAL010056265.1:0-23402 GCA_025379985.1 Phyllomedusa bahiana | reverse complement strand
GTCCTATCACTATATAAGAGATCCCAGGTTACACCAGCAGACCATATCACTATATACATAAGATCCCCAGGTTATACCAGCATGCTCCACATCCCAGATGATGCTTATGTTATACCAGGCTGGTGATTACTCTGTAGCAGCGGAGCTGGAGTGTGGTGCATGGTTGATACATTGTCTGAGGATTGATCTCCTTCTGTATCTGTGATGTCAGATGGCTGCGGCTCTGGTGCACAGTCGATCTCCGCATCCTCCTCAGCCCACACTCTATGTTCCCGGCGCAGACTACACACATGTCCAGAATTCAAATCTATACGTATGAGTCACCGCGCAGAGGAGAGTGAAGCCGAGCTCACACGGGGAGGGAGCTGCAGCCGCGCTCTGCGTGTGCAATTAGACAGATATGTGAGCAGCATTCTGGATGCAGCCAGGGCTCGGGGAAAAGTACATCTATTTTAGTCCATCTATTCCTGCCTGTAGCGAGACTGTCACCCCCAGACTCACCGGATCTGCTCACACATCAGCCATTCCTGCCGTAACGCTTCATAAGGCGAAAGCACATAGGTGGCGAGAGCGAGAAATAACCTCTGAGGACAGCGGGCTGCTGTATCTAAGCCTGCCAGGTGTGATACTGACCATAGAATGCTGTATCTAAGCCTGCAGGGTGTGATACAGACCATAGGATGCTGTATCTAAGCCTGCCAGGTGTGATACTGACCATAGGATGCTGTATCTAAGCCTGCCAGGTGTGATACTGACCATAGAATGCTGTATCTAAGACTGCCAGGTGTGATACTGACCATAGAATGCTGTATCTAAGCCTGCCAGGTGTGATACTGACCATAGGATGCTGTATCTAAGCCTGCAGGGTGTGATACTGACCATAGGATGCTGTATCTAAGCCTGCCCGGTGTGATACTGACCATAGGATGCTGTATCTAAGCCTGCCAGGTGTGATACTGACCATAGGATGCTGTATCTAAGCCTGCAGGGTGTGATACTGACCATAGGATGCTGTATCTAAGCCTGTCAGGTGTGATACTGACCATAGGATGTTGTATCTCAGCCCGTCAGGTGTGATACTGACCATATTATGCTTTACCTAAGCCTGGCAGGTGCGATGCTGAACATAGGATGCTGTATCTAAGCCTGTCAGCTGTGATACTGACCATAGGTTGCTGTATCTAAGCCTGCAGGGTGTGATACTGACCATAGGATGCTGTATCTAAGCCTGCAGGGTGTGATATTGGCCATAGGATGCTGTATCTAAGCCTGCCAGGCGTGATACTGACCATAGGTTGCTCTATCTAAGCCTGTCAGGTTTGATACTGACCATAGGATGTGGTATCTAAGCCTGTCAGGTCTGACACTGACTGTAGAGATGTTGTATCTAAATCTTGTATATGTGATGATCGTGTCTACTAAGTCACTGTGTCTAAGCTTATCTATGTAATACTACAGATGCTGTATCTAAGCCTTTTAGGTGTGATGCTGACTGCAGGATGTTGTATCTAAGCCTTTCAGGTGTGATGCTGATGAGGATGTTGTACTAACCCTTTCAAGTGATGCTGATGTAGGATTTTGTTTTAAAAGCCTTTCAGGTGTGATGCTGACTGTAGGATGTTGTATCTAAGCCTTTCAGGTGTGATGCTGACTGTAGGATGTTGTATCTAAGCCTTTCAGGTGTGATGCTGACTGTAGGATGTGTATTAACCTTTAAATTTTGATATGACATCAGCTTATGAAATTCCCCGGGTGAGTATAGTAAGGCTGTAGTGTGATATTAAGTATAGGGATGCTGTATCTAAGCCTTTCATTTTGGGGATTGCTTTCATTGTGGATCAAAAAAAAAAAGGCCCCGGGCAGTGGGAATTAACCCAAAGGGGATCCGGCTAATTTTAAAGGGAAATTTCTTTTTTATTTTTAATAGAAGCAAAAGTAGTTACACTCTCGCAACATTAAAAACTTATGACTAAAACCCAACGCGCTTCGCGCTGCAAACCAGCGCTTTCTCAAGGGAAGTATTCTGCCTAATACTGCATATTCTTACTTCACCATTGTGCGCCCCCTTTTTGTGTTTTTGTTTTTACCTGCTTGACTTTCATGTGATGGTATCTGCTAAGCTAATGTATCTAAGCTTATCTATGTGATACTGACTATAGATGCTGTATCAAAGCCTATTGTTTGTGATACTATGTTGCTGTGTCGACAATATCATCTATGCAATGATGCAGACAAGACTGGACATAGTGGGGGTTCTGGGGTCTAGGAACCGATGGGACCCCTTTTCTGATAACGGTGAGGGGTAGTTGTGTAATTGGGGATAGAGCCAAACCCATAACTTATGACAGTGTTTGACTGGGGTCCTGGTCCCACCAGTGGAGATGATTTTTGGGGCCCCCCGGGAGATGTTTTGGGGCCCCCCCAGTGGAGTATTTTGGGGGCCACCGTGGAGTTGATTCTTGGGGCCACCAGGGGGGAGCTGATTCTTGGGGTCACCAGTGGATTTGTTTTTTGGGGCCACCAGTGGAGATGGGATTTTGGGGGAAACCAGTGGATTTTTTCTTGGGCCCCCCCAGTGGATTTGGGTTTCTTGGGGCCCCCCATGGAGTTGATTTTTGGGGGCCCCACCGGGGAATTGATTTTGGGGCCCCCCAGTGAGTTATTTTTGGGGCGACCAGGGGAGATGGGGGTTTGCCCCCATGGAGTTTGATTTTTGGGGCCACCAGGGGAGTTATTTTTGGGGCCCCCCAGTGGAGCTGAATTTTTGGGAGCCCCCCATGGATTTATTCTTGGGGCCACCAGGGAGTTGATCTGGGGCCACCAGTGGAGCATTTTGTGGCCCCCAGTGGAGTGATTCTTGGGGCCCCACCGTGGAGCTGATTTTTGGGAGCCCCCCAGTGGATTTTAATCTTGGGGCCCACCAGTGGGTTGATTTTTGGGGGCCCCACCAGTGGAGTTTTTTTGGGGCCACCAGGGGAGTGTTCTTGGGCCCCCAGTATTTGATTCTTGGGCCCCGTTTTTGTTCTGGGGCCCCCAAGGGGTTATTCTTGGGGCCCCAAAAGAGGGGATTTTGAGTCTTGGGGGCCCCCCGTGAGTTGATTCGGGGGCCACCATGGAGTTATTTTTGGGGGCCCCCACCAGTGGAGTTGATTTTTGGGGCCCACCGGGGGAGACGTTTTTGGGGCCCACCAGGGGGTTTTTGATTCTTGGGGCCCCCCATGGATTTTGGTTCTTGGGGGTCGCCCCAAACACTACTGCCGACTCTTCTTTCTGTCTCTGTTTTTCTGTCTTTCTCCCGGAGGCTTAGGGCTCGCCTTATTCCCTTGTGGGCCACCATGAGCCTGATTCCTGATCTGGTTTGTTGTGATGGTATCATGGTGGATGTTTCTATGGGCACCAAAGGGTAAAGTTAACACCCCAAGGGATCTAAGCTTCAGTAAAACCCCTTTTATGTGATGAAACTAAAATTTGAAAGGGATAAATCTGATCAAGGGGCGGGCTGATTTTTGTCTTTCCTCTTTTACACGACCAGGTCCACCCATGACAGACGTGCTCCGCAGACATGGGCTCCCCGGACGAGGGCGGGAGCGCAAAATTTGCAGTTTGGGGAGGAACAGTCCCCGGACTTGAGAAAACCCCCCCGTACAGCGGGCGCTTGTGGAACAACTCCCATTGGGGTATACTGTCTCCCTCGTCCTCTACAAGTTTGGTAAGTTAAGCTATGGCTTTGTACCCCTTCCCAAAAGTTTCTTGTAAAACGTCCCCCGATGCAGTCTTTAACCTCTATTATGGAGCAATGTATACCTCCCCAGGTGCAGTATGTACCTCTTATGGACAATGACCCCTCCACCATGGTGCATATGTACCTCTTTTAGGGGAGAAATGTTACCTCCACCATGGTGCAGTATGTACCTCTATTATGGAGCAATGTATACCTCCACCATGGTGCAGTATGTACCTCTATTATGGAGCAATGTATACCTCCACCATGGTGCAGTATGTACCTCTATTATGGAGCAATGTATACCTCCACCATGGTGCAGTATGTACCTCTATTATGGAGCAATGTATACCTCCACCATGGTGCAGTATGTACCTCTATTATGGAGCAATGTATACCTCCACCAGGGTGCAGAGTACCTTATTAAGGGAGAAATTTTAAATACCCCCCCCAAGGTGAGTTTACCTCTAATGGAGCAATGAAACCCTCCCCCATGGTGCAGTATGTACCTCTATTATGAGCAATGTAAACCTCCCCGCATGGTGCAGAGTTATCTATACCTCTACTATGGTGCTCTGTAGATGAACAAAGACTCAACATCAAGGGGGAGGGAAGATGGCGCTCTATAGTGAAGAAACGTTGGATTTCACTATCTTCTGGAAGCATGAATAAAAAGCCAGACAAATTTCGGTAATTATCCTCTCTCACCTCTTGCAGGTGATCTATGCTTGACGCTAATTTAGATAGGCAAACAAACGAGCTCATAAGAATTTGGCTTGGCACTCATATTAATACCTCTCTAAGGACAATGCAGCCCCGCGTGATTCCTAAACCCTCTGTAGAATTATCATCCTCGTGTACAATTCTCTCTGGAAGCAATAATAAGAAAACATACAATATAGACCCTTGGGGCGTCTCTGTCACACAAACGAATTCCTCGTGCAGGTCAGGCAGTGGCGTAGATTATAAAAAGCCTTTTTACCAAGGTACACACGGTATCACTTAGTCAATACCCCTCTTTTATAGCCACAGGTATATACAACAGCGTATTTGCTTTCTCTTCTTGTACCGTAGCTGTAATAACTCCTCTAGCATTCTGATATGTCTCAGGTGCGTCTTTACGATCACATCGACATACGCTAATTATCTAGTCTCATTTTTACATGCTAGACTTATCTTATTTTCCTAATACACATTCTCTAATACTCCTAGCACCTACAGCCTGCATGACTTGGAAATCTCGTCTAGTGACACGTCAAGCGCTATCTCCGGCTTTCTATTTTTTTTCTATATTATTGTTCATATACTTATTATATTGCACGATAATACATCTACCTCAATCTCTATTGGTGCTCTGCGCCTCATATCTCACTATACTTCTCTGCAGTGTATGCCTCTATCCATTTATTTGTAGACGGAGTTCTCATATCCCTCTACTTTACGGTGCATCGTAGTATACCTCTTCTACTTTACTTGTGCATGTTCTGTCTATACTCTCACTAATACGTGTTGCAGATGTATATCTATACTATAGTCTACAGTGTCTATATCCTCTTTACTTCTACGGTGTGCATAGTGAATCTTACCTCTACTACTGTGCAGCATTGTAATCTTATTAACTATGTGTGCAGTCTAGTTCTTATCTCTCTTACTACAATTCAGGGTTTGCAGTGTCTCATATCTCTCTCTACTTCTCGGTGCATTATCGTATATCTCTTCTACTACGGTGCAAGTGTATACCTATACTTACTGTGTCAGTGTATATCTTTTTTACTCTCTGGGCAGTGAGTATAATCTTCTCACTACGACTGCAAGTGTACTACCTATCTACTTACTGATCTCTTCACGTAATATCAATTTACAGCCTACGTCTCCAACTGGTCAATACCCTCTACTACTCGGCTGCAGTGTATTTTCTTCTACTCACGTGCAGTCGTATAACACTCTACTACGGTGCAGTGTATACCTCTACTACTGTGCAGTGTATATCTATACTATGGTGCAGTGTATACCTCTACTATGGTGCGAGATGTATAGTCTCTACTCAGACGGGCAGTTGTAATAACCTCACTACTGTGCAGTGTATATCTATACTATGGTGCAGTGTATACCTCTACTACGGTGCAGTGTATACCTCTACTACGGTGCAGTGTATACCTCTACTACTGTGCAGTGTATAATCAATATACACCCTATAATGCTAGAGAATAAATAAACAAAATTAAATTTGACAAATGGTTGAGTGGTAAAGTACCCTACACTACTGGGGTGCATTGATTGAATCTCTACACTACGGTGCAGCGATTATACCTCTACTACGGTGCAGTGTATACCTCTACTACGGTGCAGTGTATATCTCTACTACGGTGCAGTGTATATCTCTACTATGGTGCAGTTTATACCTCTAGCTTTGTGCAGTGTATACCTCTACTATGGTTCAATTTATACCTCTACTATGGTGCAGTGTATACCTATATTATGGAGAAGTGTATATCTCCACCATGTACTATGGTGCAATGTATACCTCTACTATGGTTCAGACGTATTTCTACATTCTCTCTTCGGTGCAGGATTCTACATTACCAAAAGGCGATTACCCATAACTATTTGCGCGGACTGCCTGAATAATTTGCGAGGGGGCATTACCCACTGCTTTACAGCTGTGAACTCTAATTTCAAAGTAAGTCCATAACACACACGCCATGGATCTGAGGCTGTACATGTAAGTATACGCAGTAATTCCTGCGCCAAAAACGCTAACATAAGACAGGTCATTGATAAAGAGCCTGTCCCAGATAACTCCTGCATAGCACCAAGAGAGTATGATTCAGTGCTCAGAGCGTGCATAGGGCACCCGGCTACATATAGTGCTGATTTCAGATACTACATACAGCACACGTTTACTGAACACACTGATAACACAAACATGGTTTCCCAGTGCCCAGATAATTAATACCGCATGCAGCTACTGTCTACTGAGCCCATATATGAAATACACAATTCATTTCTACATGAAGTGCCCAGATAATACAGCTATCACTCACTTTCTCTATGAAGTGCCCAGATAATGCCTATAACCCCCATTTTCTCTATGAAGTGCCCAGATAATGCCTATACCCCCACTTTCTCTATGAAGTGCCCAGATAATGCCTACAACCCCCACTATCTCCATGAAGTGCCCAGATAATGCCTACAACCCCCACTTTTTCTATGAAGTGCCCAGATAATGCCTACACCCCCCACTTTCTCTATGAAGTACCCAGATAATGCCTGCACCCCCCACTTTCTCTATGAAGTACCCAGATAATGCATACATTCCTCACTTTCTCTAGGAAGTGCCCAGATAACAAAGAAGTCACCCACTTTTTTCATGAAGTGCCCAGATAATGCATACAGCAACTGCATATGGTGACCAAATATTGCATACAGCACCCAGTTACTGCACATAATGCCTGATAATGCATGTAGCAATGAATTCATGCATCCACTGCCCAGACATTTTGCTACTATATACAGTGCCCACATAGTGACTACAGCACCCAGTTACTACATACAGTGCCCACATAGTGACTACAGCACCCAGTTACTACATACAGTGCCCACATAGTGACTACAGCACCCCGTTACTACATACAGTGCCCCACCATAGTGCTACCTTACAGCACCACAGGTGTTACTACATACAGTGCCCACATAGTGACTACAGCACCCAGTTACTGCACATAGGGCGACATGTGTGATCCAGGCGCATAGAGACCAGTTCAAAATCGCTATAAAGCCGTGTAGAATGCACCAGAACCTATGAACCTGTTCTACTGTCAGTCATAGATATGGTGCTTTCTAGTTCCACTACGACACCTCAGGCTCAGGTAAACCCCTTGTACCTCGGTCCGGCTGTTCCAGCAGTAATGCGCCTGGTTTTACCGTCCTCCAGTCATAAATGTGTAGAATCACACGTTGTGGTGCGACGGCCCCCAGAACACCCCCACATGTTGGGCGCATTACAAAGTGCCGCAGGTGCCGCATAATGCACCTAATTTTGGAGTGCGACTGATTATACATCCAGAGAACAGGTCTGCGCCAGTTTTTGGGCTGAATGGACACCAACATACTGGGGCAGTCCCGTTAATTCATGTCACCCCTAGTGCCCAGATAATACATACAGTGCCCAGTAACTGCATACAATGCCCAGATAATACTTACAGCACCCAGTTACTGAATACAGTGCCCAAATAATACATACAGCACCTAGTTACTACACACAGGGCCCAGATAATACGTACAGCACCTAGTTACTACACACAGTGCCCAGATAATATGTACAGCACCTAGTTAACTACACACAGTGCCCCGACTCCATACGTACACACCTATGTTACACTACACACAGGGCCCAGACTAATACGTACATGCACCTCTCTAAGAATACTACACACGACAACATGGCCCACGACTCACAACGTACAGTACCGAGATCCTACAACACACGGCCCCTGATAAAACCAGCAATGAGTAGAACATGTCCCCCCCAACCCACACAAAGGGGCGGAGGAAGCCTTACTTTTTTAATTTTATTTTTTATTTATCAGTTTTTTTTATTCTTTTTTGGTTCTTTTTTTCTAATATGTTGTAGCCTTATTTTTTGTTTTCTTTTCAGTTTTATGTGTTTTTTTTTCGTTTGCCTTTCTTACGTACAGCACCGTAGTTACACACACTGGGCCCAGATAATTACGCTACAAGCAACCCAGTTACGTGAATACAGTGCCCCAAATAATACATGCAGCACTAGCACTTACTACACACAGGTGCCCAGATAACTTAACATGTTACACAAGCACCTAGCTTCTTACTACCACACAGTTGGCCCACAATCACAATATGTACAGCACCTAGTTAATACACACAGGGCCCAGATAATACGTACAGCACCTAGTTACTACACACAGTGCCCAGATAATACGTACAGCACCTAGTTACTACACACAGTGCCCAGAGAATACGTACAGCACCTAGTTACTACACACAGTGCCCAGATAATACGTAACAGGGCACCTATTACTACACACAGTGCCCAGATAATACGTACAGCACCTAGTTACTACACACAGGGCCCAGATAATACGTACAGCACCTAGTTACTACACACAGTGCCCAGATAATACGTACAGCACCTAGTTACTACACACAGGGCCCAGATAATACGTACAGCACCTAGTTACTACACACAGGGCCCAGATAATACGTACAGCACCTAGTTACTACACACAGGGCCCAGATAATACGTACAGCACCCAGTTACTGAATACAGTGCCCAAATAATACATGCAGCACCCAGTTACTGAATACAGGGCCCAGATAATACGTACAGCACCCAGTTAATTACATCACAATGGGTCACCTATATCTAATACAATACATGCACCCAGCTACAACTTCAACAGTGCCCCAGATATTATAAACAGAACACATAAGTGAGTACACACTCTGGGGGGCAGCGCCATTTTCATTCTTCTAACTTGAGTAGCTAGATCTGATGAGCCAATTTATAACATCACCCAGATCAACCGAGGACTCTGTACTGCAAACCCACACAACCACGACGGTACTTGCAATACGGCATCTCAATGCTGCATCTGGACCTTCTGGGAAAAGAGCAAAATTACAGTGATGGATGCAGAAGCTACATATCTCCAACTGGCCAACCCTTAGTAATAGAGACAGTTGTTAGTCGTCTGAGCGAGCACACGACGCAGCGCACCTGCGCTGGACAGCTTCTCTAATGCAAATCGCAATGATTGTAGGTCACCACGGGCGACTGAAACCTTATCCTCCAGATGGATCCGAAATGAGATTTTCATACAGAGCCATGCTGGAGCCTGGAGCCAGTCCCCCTAGACTCCCCTCGCATCCCAAATGTGATCACGCTTTCCCAGAGTCAAACGCGCGATTAACTCTTACTTGACCTGCGAGGTGCTCACCGTGTTTCCGAAGGCGATCGACACTCGCTCGCTGGGCATTACACACAGAACCCCACGCAGTCTATCTATCTCTACGACACTCCCACATCTGACGATGAGTCACCATGAGTCATCATAATCTCCGAATAACACGAGGATTTTCTAAGGTGTTTGAATATGGAACTCCACCCTCAGGAAGGCGGCTGCTCTGTAGGATCATGATTTTCCATTCTCCTTACTTGACTTTAGGTGTGAGGTGCAGCTGAATTTAGTGCAGCGATCGGGCTGAGCATGAAGATAGGTTGCCACATTGAACGTGGTCGGGGCTTTTAGTGGCCCTCAAGGGAACAGAGGAAACCTGGTGGGCCACTATGCCTGGTAGTCCTCTGATTGGGGTAGGCCTGGGTCTGCTTTTCAGGAAGAAAGAGAGGTGGAAAGCAAGAGTCATGTGCATTAGCTGTAGGATGGGCCTCAAAGATCGACTCCACTGGTGGGCCCCAAGAATCTGTTCCACTGGTGAGCCCCAAGAATCTGTTCCACTGGTGGGCCCCAAGAATCCACTCCACAGGTTGCTCCCAGAGAAATCCGCTCCACTGGTGGCGCCCAAGAGATCTGTTCCACTGGTGACCCCCACAATCTCACCTCCACCGGTTGGCCCCCAAGATCTTTTCCACTGGTGGGCCCCAAGAAATCCACTCCACTGGGTGGCCCCAAGAATCCCGTCTCCCACTGGTGGCCCCAAGAATCCGCTCCACTGGAGAGCCACCAATGGAATCATTCCCACTGTGTGACGGCCCAAGAATCCACTCCACTTGGATTGTGCCACAAGAATCCTTCCACTGGTAGGGCCCCCAAGAATCCACCCCACTGATGGCCCCAAAGAACCGCTCCATGGTGGCCCCAGAATCATCCCCTTTGGTGCCCCCCAGAATTATCTTCATGGGGGGCCCCTCAAGAATAAAACCCCCAAGGGTTTGGCCCCAAGAATCAGCTCCAGGGGGGGCCCCCAAAAAAAATTCATCTCCATGGGGGCCCCCCAAGAACAACTCCATGGGGGGGCCCCAAAAAACCCAATTTCCATGGTGGCCCCAAGAATAAAACCCCAAATGGGGGCCCCCAAGCTTTCTTTCCCCACTGGGGGGGCCCCAAGCTTCTTCCCCAATGGTGGCCCCAGGAAAAAAACTCCACGGGTTGGCCCAAAAATCAACTCACTGCTGACCCCAAAAGGGAAATATCCCCACTGGGGGGGCCCCCAAAGAATCATCTAACTGGGGGGCCCCCAAAAATCATTCCCCCACTGGGGGCCCCCCAAAAATCAACTCCACTGGTGGGCCCCAAGAATCAAATCCACTGGTGGCCCCAAGAATCTTCTCCACTGGTGGGACCCAAGAATCATCTCACCTGGTGGCCCCAAGAATCAGCTCCACTGTTGGGCCCCAAGAATTATTCCTTTGGGGGGCCCCCCAAGGAATAATTTTCATGGGGGGCCCCCCAAGGGAATAAAATCCCCTGGGGGGCCCCAAGAATCATCTCCACTGGTGGGCCCCAAAGGAATCTTCTCCAATGGGGGCCCCCAAGCATCTTTCCCCAAATGGGGGCCCCCAGGAATCAACTCAATGGGGGCCCAAGAAAAACCCCTTTGGGGTTTGGGGCCCCGGGGAATCAACCCCACTGGGGGGCACCAAGAATCAATTTAAAGCTGGCCCAAGAATCATCTCCACTGCTGGGCCCCCCAAAAAATCAGCTCCATGGTGGGCCCCAAGAATAATCTCCCTGGGGGCCCCCCCAAGAATAAACTCCACTGGTGGGCCCCAAAAAATAAAATCCCCCGGGTTTGGCCCCAAGAATATCCCCACGGGTTTGGGCTCCAAGAATCATCTCCCCTGGGGGCCCCCAAGAATAAACCCCAAATGGGGGGCCCCAAAAAATCTTTTTTTCATGGGGGGGCCCCCAAGAATCACCCCCACTGGTGGGCCCAAAAATTCACCCCCCAATGGGGGGCCCCCAAAGAATAATCTCCACTGGTGGGCCCCAAAAATTCTTCTCCACTGGTGGGCCCAAAGAATCATTTTCCATGGGGGCCCCCAAAAGGGAATCATCCCCCGGGTTTCCCCCCCAAAAAGGGAATAAATCCACTGGTGGGCCCCAAGAAAAAAACCCAAATGGGGGCCCCAAAAGCATCATCCCCCTGGGGGGGCTCCAAAATCATCTCCACGGGTGGCCCCCAAGAATAAAATCCAGGGTTTTGGGCCCCCAAGAATCATCTCCACGGGGGGCCCCAAAAATTTCAACCCCCACTGGGGGCCCCAAAAATTTAAAATCCACTGGGGGGCCCCAAAAATTCATCCCCCAATGGGGGGCCGCAAAAAAATAAACCCTCCACAGGGGGGGGTCTGGGAAATTAAACTTTTACTGGAGGGCCCCCCTCGGTACAAAATTATTAAAAAGGGGGTTTTCCCCGGGGTTAGCAATGTTGTTGGACCTTGCCAACCTATTCAGTATCAAACTGGGGAGACCTAGTAGCTCTCTTTCTGATTGGACTATTCCTCTGTCCCTCCATTTTTCAACTTTGCCGCTTGGTTTCTATTGGATGATTCAATTTTTCCCTCCTTTCCTTAAAGGGGGTTTTTCCCCGATCTCATTTCATACCTCCTTTAAACCAGCTCTTCAGCTCTGTGCGGTCAGAAAGGGGGGATGTGTGATTTGTTTGAAATTTCCTTTATGGGGACCTGAAAGGTTTTCATACCCGGCCTTTCCTCTCTCTAGTTTGAAGAAAAGGTTTTTGTTTAGTGTTTGAACTGTAAAAATAGCTACAATGTAGCCAAAAGGTTAAACTTTTGGGCCCCCGGGCACAAGGGTCCCTTTGGGGTTTTAAAACCCTTTCAGGAACCAAAAAACCCGAGGTTGGGCTTCTTTTTTATCTATTTGCGCTGTTTGATTTAAAAAAATAAGGGGTACAGAGGGGGAGTAGAATGACAGCAGCTGGGGTTGAAAAACTCGCCAGCAGTGGGGGTTGTTTTATTACTAAGGGGTTTAAAAGGACGGGAGTTTGAATGACAGCACCTGGGGTTTTAAAAAATCGCTCAGCAGGGTGAGTGTGTTTTGATTAATAAGGGGGTTTAAAAGGACGGGGTTGGGAAAGACAGCACTGGGGCTTTAACACTCGCTCGCAGTGAGTGTGTGTAGTTACTAAGGAGTTTCAGAGGAAAAGGAGTTTTGAATGACGGCCCCCTGGGGTTGGGGCACTCGCTCAGCGTGGTGTGTGTGATTACTCGGGGGGTTTCAGCGGACAGGGAGTAGAATGACCCGCCCTGGGGGGTTTGAACACTCGCTCAGCAGTGAGGTGTGTGATTACTAAGGGGGTACAGTACAAAGGACGGGAAACAGAAAATGACAGCCCCCTGGGGTTGAACACTCACTCAGCAGTGAGTTTTGTTTTTGATTTTCTAAGAAGTACAAGGACGGGGGGTTTGAATTTAAAAGCACCGGGGGGTTTAAAACTCGTCAGCAGTGTTGTGTGTGATTACTAAGGAGTACAGAGGGAAAGGGGTTGAAAGACAGAAATGGGATTTTAAACACTTCCCCAGCAGTTGGGGTTTGTGTGGAAATTTCTAAGGAGTACAGAGGAAGTAGTAAAAGACACACCCGGGGTTTTTTAACCCCTTTACTCAAACGTTTAGTGGTGTGTGATTAATAAGGAAATAAAAAAAGGGAAAAGGGGTAGAATTTACAGAACCCGGGGTCGAAAAACCGCTCAGCAGTGAGTGGGTGTGAAATTTTAAGGAGTTAAAAGTACCCAAAAGGGCGGGGGTTTGAAAGACAGACATGAGGTTTTTAACAAATGGTAGCTGCCTGAGAGGAGAAGTGGGTTTTTCTTTCGAAAGTCTGGGCCGGACGGAGGAGTCTCAGCCCCCGGTCGTATCCCCTGGAGACGAGCTGTAAACAATGGATCACTAAGGAGAACACTAAAACAAAAACGGTGCAGAATTTTTAATAATGATGAATGGTGAAAATGTTTATTATTTAATTTACAATTACGGCTGGAATACGTCCAAGTCATTACGGTAATTCACAGTCCTAATAGAGAACTCTGGATTACGTCTCCTCTCCCTGCTCGGATAATCCGCCGCGGGGGGGCGGGATAAGTGACATGTCATTTTACTTATACGCGGCGCTGGTAATGATGGTCTATGGGCCGCCGAGGTGCCGCCTCCCGCCCCCGCCCACACGGCGTAATTGCGGGGCGTAATTACGCCCCGCAAATAAGCCGTGTGAACATAGCCTAACCGCCATTAAACCAATTGTTTCATTTTCCTTCCCTTTTAAATACACTGTTGCCCTGTATTTGTCATAACACTTGTATCTGAGGAAGCGCTGAGTGCAGCGCGAAACGTGTCATATTTTAAGTGTTTTTAGTGGAAAGGTGTAACACACCTTTGTCGCGCAAATATTTTAATAGAATAAATAACTTCATTAAACTCCATCCTCGTGCTCCGAGAGGAAGTCCTTTATTCTAGAACTGGGCGCCGGGTTTGTTTTCTTCTGCATTTCTTCAGAGTCAAATAGAAGGAACAGGAGATACAGCAGCACAGAGAATTTCAGAAGAGTCTGTAGATCCTGTGAGTGGTCACTCCCTCAGAGTCACACAGAAGGAACAGGAGGTACAGCAGCACAGAGTATTTTAGGAGAAGAGACTGCATATCCTGTGGGTAATCACTGCCTGAGAGTCACATAGAAGGAACAGGGTGCCCAGCAGCACAGATTATTTCAGGAGTGGAGTCTGAAGATCCTCTGGGAGGTTACTGCTTGAGAGTCACATAAAAGAAGCAGGGTCTTCCTAGGAGAAGGAATTGAACAGTAGTGAGATTGTAATGTATGAAACAAGGAATAGGGTGCCCAGCAGCACAGAGTTTTTCAGGAGAAGATTGTGCTGATGTTGTGTAAGGTTACAGAGTTAGAGTCATAGTGTAAGCAGGAGAGTGCCCAGTAGCACAGATTATTTCAGGAGAGGAGTCTGCAGATTTTGTTGAAGGTTACTCGCTGAAAGTCAGATAGAAGTAACAGGGTGCTTAGCAGCACAGAATATTTCAGGAGAGTAGGCTGCAGACCCTGTGCAAGGTCAGTGCTTGAGAGTCACATAGAAGAAACAGAGTGCACAGCAGCACAAAGTATTTCAGGAGAGGAGTGTGCAGATTCTGTGGGAGGTCACTGTGTGACAGTCACATAGAAGGAACAGAGTGCACAGCAGCACAAAGTATTTCAGGAGTCAAGTCTGCAGATCCTGTGGGAGGTCAATGCTTAAGAGTCACATAGAAGGAACAGAGTGCACAGCAGCACAAAGTATTTCAGGGGTCAAGTCTGCAGATCCTGTGGGAGGTCAATGCTGGAGAGTTACATAGAAGGAACAGAGTGCACAGCAGCACAAAGTATTTCAGGAGAAGAGTACAGATCCTGTGGGAGGTTACTGCCTCAGAGTCACATAGAAGAAACAGAGTTCCCAGAAGCACAAAGTATTTCAGGAGAGGAGTGTGCAGATCCTGTGGGAGGTCAATGCTGGAGAGTCACATAGAAGGAACAGAGTGCACAGCAGCACAAAGTATTTCAGGGGTCAAGTCTGCAGATCCTGTGGGAGGTCAATGCTGGAGAGTCACATAGAAGGAACAGAGTGCACAGCAGCACAAAGTATTTCAGGTGTCAAGTCTGCAGATCCTGTGGGAGGTCAATGCTGGAGAGTCACATAGAAGGAACAGAGTGCACAGCAGCACAAAGTATTTCAGGGGTCAAGTCTGCAGATCCTGTGGGAGGTCAATGCTGGAAGAGTTCACCATAGAAGGACAGAGTGCAAAAGGCAGCACAAAGTATTTCAGGGGTCAAGTCTGCAGATCCTGTGGGAGGTCAATGCTTAAGAGTCACATAGAAGGAACAGAGTGCACAGCAGCACAACGTATTTCAGGACAGGAGTCTGCCAATCACATAGAAGGAGCAGGGTCTTCCAAGGAGACGGATTGCGATTGTGATGCATCTTGCTTCCTTTTTCCTCAGGATCTCACCACCCTGCAGAGTGGATTCTGGGCGGTGGAGACGCCCGCTTCTGTCCTGGTCATCGTCCTCTTTGTCGTGGCGCTGATTGGCACCATGGTACGTAGAGACCTGGAATCATAGTGACATCAGACTGAAATCAATGAGACTTATCAGATCTGCGTTCCCTTTCGAGAGCCCCGACCATTTTTCTCTGCTTGGGCAAATGAGATTTTGCGGGGTTGCTGAGCCGGGCCCATGCCCCATGAAAGGGGTGTATATGTGCCGGTTATGTGCCACTTTGGCCCTCCCCCGAAGGGCTCGCCCCAAAACCCTTAAAGGGAATAAGGACTTGTTTCTATTTTGTTTTGGGGATCTCTCTGGGCGGAGCGGCGTCATGTGGTCCGATTTTGAAAAAATATGAGTGTATTTCTTCTGGTTCCGGTTACTGTCAATGAACGGAAACATTTGCATCCAACATTCATCCCCCGGGAGTCCATTTTTCTGTCACACGGGTTTCGGCTTGTTCAGTGTATCAGAGCTCTCTGATGTAACAAGCAGCCTCTGGATGGAAGTCTTGTGCTCCATTCCCTGAAGCAAGCGAGATTTTAAAAACAGGAGAATAGGAGAGAAAACTCAAACTTTTTATTATGCAAAATTTTAAAAGGGGGTCATCTCGCTACAGGGATCGCTGCTTTTTATGTTAAAGATCTTGAAAAAAAAACAAGTCACTTTGCAAATTTTGTCCATTAACAGTGTCCTACCTATTCCAGATATCCCCCCCTTGTATGTCCTGCATAGATCCCAGGGCACTTAGTACAGACCTGTTCTATCCTCCTGATAGGCTGCAAGCACTGGGGTATACTCAGACTGTTGTACTTCCTGATAGGCTGCCAGCCTGGTCGCTATAGCTACAGACCTGTTCTATCCTCCGATAGGCTGCCCGCACGGGTTTCTATAGCACAGACATTTTACTCTCCTGATAGGCTGCCCCCACTGGCGCTATAGCTACAACCTGTTCAATCTCTCCTGTAGGCTGCCAGACTGGTCGCTATACACAGCCCGTTCAATCTCTCCTGTGGCTGCCAGCCTGGTTGCTATAGCTACAGACATGTTTATCTCTCCTGATAGGCTACCAGCATGGGCTATAGCTAAGACCTGTTCAATCTCTCCTGAAAAGGGTGCCAGCATGGTCGCTATAGCACAGACCCTTTTTTAATCCTCCTGATAGGTGAGCACTGGTCGCTATAGCCCCAACCCCGGTTACTGCAGCCGAGTAGAAACCCTAAAAACCGCCCCTGAATTCAAAATGAAACCCAAGGAAAACAGTGAGATGAACCAAAGTTGTGAGCCAACCCTTTAAACTTTGAATGTCGGCCATTCTCATGGAATAAAAGAAGAGTTCTACAACTTTCTCATATATTTTGGATTTGATTTTCTCATCCAGTGAACGCTCTCATTTACATTCACAGGCAGCAAACCTGTACATAGCTCCCCCTTATCTCAGCTGAGAAGTGGATACATTTGTAGACAGTAGATTAGCAAAAGCTGCACAAATTTTTTTATTTTTTGCTACATGTATCAGTCTGGGGGCCCGGGGTGTTTAGTAAAGACATTGTCTACACTGGATACATTTACCCGGGGATAGTTTTACTTTTGTCTCCCGTGTACCTCCTCACACATTGTCTCCAAGATTTCCCCGTGCTTCCCCACACCTGGAACCACCCCCCAACACATCAGACTCCCCAGCTTCAAAATAAACCCTGAAAAACCCTCTCCTCGGACCCTAGAACCTACAATAACCCTGATCCACTACTCCACCCCACAAACATGTCTGCCCCCCCCCCCTGTCTCTTTCCCCTCCCTTGAGATTGTAAGCCCTCGCGGGTAGGTTCCCTCGCCCCCTGTGGCATTATTAGTCATTTATTTCACCATTTTACTTTTTGGCCTATGCTATGTATGTAACCCCCCTCAAATGTACAGCGCCCTGGAACTTAAGGGCGCTGTAAAACATAGTTGCCAACTTTTGGTGGAAAGGTGGAAAAGCAGGAGATGGAAGAGGGCGGCGCGCTACTTTGCATGGCCACGCCCATCTTGTTGGTGTGCCACGCCCCTTTGAAAAAGCCACCCCCACTCCACCTAAATACATAACAGCTCTGGAAGAAAGCCAGGTAGATGCCCCTCTAGCCGGGTTTAGTGCCCTTATTGCCAGGTAGAAAGCCCCAAAAAATTAGCCAGGGGGTTCCCCCTTTTTGCCCGGTGGGGCCCTTTTTAAATTTATCATTTAGGAAACCCCTAATCCAAAGCAGTGACCCCTAATAGCCGGGGCGGGTAGCTCCCTTTTTTTTACCAGTAGTCCCCCCCCCTATATTTTAGGGGTGGGGCCCCCTTTGGGGTAGCCGGGTAGTAGCCAGATATTGCCCCCTTGTAGCCCTTTGGGGGCACCATACCGGGAAATTGGGCCCCCAGTAGCCGGGTTTTCCCCCATAGCCAGGGGGGGGCCCCCTTGTGGGGCCAAAGGGCTTTTGGCCCCCTTTTACCGGGTTGGGGCCCCAGCCGGGGTTTTGGCCCCAGTACCCAGGCTTCCCACCAGTAGCCAGGCATCCCCCCGGAAAGCCAGGGCAGTCCCCCCCATTAGCCAGGTATTCCCCCATACCGGGCATTGCCCCCAGTGGGCCGGGTATTCCCCCCAGTACCAAAGGCATCGGCCCCATTAGCCGGGTAGTCCCCCAAAAAACCCGGGGGGGGCCCCTCAGTAAAAGGGCATCCCCCCAAGCCGGGCATCCCCCCCATTACCCTTTCTTTTTTTTCCCCACCCCCATATCCAGGCATAAACCCCCAATAGCCAGGCTTTCCCCCCATTACCGGGTATTGCCCCCATACCCAGGTTTGTCCCCATACCCAGGCATCGCCCCCAGTACCAGGCATCTCCCCAGTAGCCGGGCCTCGCCCCCTGCCGGGCATCGCCCCGTAGCAAATAAAAAAAAATAATAAAAAACTACCATCATCGGGTCCAAACCCGCCAGCTCGGATGATCTCCCAGTTCGCAGGGGAGTGAGTGCAGCCGGCGTCACCCCCTGACGCTCCCTGAAGAGGGCGCGCCCCGGGCCGGCGCTGTACATAAAGGAGAAGGGAGGGGGGAACGCCCTCCTCCCTCCCCCCTGTACGTAAAGACGCCCCCGGGCGGGGGAGTGGCCGCTGGGGCCATTTCACCCCCGGGGTGGGAGGGGCCCCGGCGGGCCAGAGTACGCCCCATGAAACTCTGTCGCCCGACCATTTAAAAAACCCCCACTGCCTTGGGGGGAAAAGGGGGAATTCCAAACTCTGCCGGGAGGGGGGGGGGGGGGACACCCATTAGCGGGCCCCCCGCCAAAAGGGGGAGATTTGGGGCATTATGTGTAAAATAATAATTATTTGTCTGAGTCCGGGTTTTTACTACAGACTTGCTAACGGGACCAAATGATCCTTCACTCGCGGAACATCTAGTATGTACAATTTTCAGTTAAGGGTTGGGGGGGTTTAAGGCTATGTTCACACAGCTTTTTTTGGACGTATCTCCCCCTAATTCGCGCTGCTGCGTCAATCCTGAAATCCGTCCCATTTCGGTAATCCTTATTCTCATAAAGAACAATGGTTACGCTTCTCCCCCCGCTGCAAAATACCGAGCGGGGGAGAAAGTGACATTAAATTTACAACGGCTATACCGATGGATAACTTTTAGGGGCCGACTCCTTGCCCGCCCCTACAACGCCATAATACGCCCGCAATTAACCCGTTAAACATGGCCAAAGGGGGTTTCACACTTTTAGTTTTTGGTGCGTTTTTTTGCAAAAATTTTCAAATTATTTCTGTGCCTTTGCACAAAAAACGTTTCCCGAAAAAGCAGAAAAAACGCAGGGTTAAAAGCCCCCTAACTCACAGGCTTCTCTGACTTGAACGATTGTATCCACCTTTCAGCTAAAAGCAGGCTAGCCATTACAGTCAGGGCAAAATTTTTTGGGAAATGATACAAATTTTAAATTTTACAAAGTCTACTGCATCAGGTTTTCTAATGGCAATTTGTATACCCAGAATGGTATAAAATGATCCTTAACAGCAAAAAATTGCAAAGTCAATAGTTCCCTAGAAAATGAACTTTTTCCCCCCAAAACACATTTCACTTCATTGCGGCTGCCTTAAAAGGACAGCAAAATCGTTTCAGTGATTCTCTTAACACGGTTTGGGGGTGTTGATGAGGACGGGGCTGGAATCAATCGATGATTAAGAAAGAATCACACCACTGGAAACTTTAAAAGGGGCGGGTGCTTGGCATCTTTGTTTCTCTTCTGTTAACCATTTTTTTCAAAAGAAACATGTGCAGTCATCATTGCCGACAAAACGGGGCCTAACAGGGAAGAGTATCGAGCTTGAAAATTGCACTAGTAAAATCTATCGCATCATAAAGGGAATTCAAGGAGAGGGGTTTCCTTTGTTGCCAAAAAGGCTCAGGCGCCCAAGAAAGACCAGCAAGCCCAGGACGTCTTTAAAAGGGTTTCATTTCGGAATCGGCTCCCAGCAGTGCAGAGCTTGCTGGGGAATGGCACAGGCGGTGTGAGGGCATCTGCACGCACTGTGGGGGAGACTCATGGGGAAGGCCTGGTGTAAAGGAGGGCAGCAAAGAACCATTTCTCCCCAAAAAAAAAACCAGGGACAGACTGATATTCCCCAAAAGGTACAGGAGTGGACTGTGAGGACTGGGTAAAGTCTTTTTTCTGATGAAACCCCCTTTTCCGAATGTTTTTAACTTGGAAACGCTTGTTCGGAGAAGACAAGGGGAGCGATACACCGTCGTCTCATGCCAACTGTAAAGCATCCCGAAACCTTCTGTTGGGGTTGCTTTTCCAGCCAAGGGGAAAGGCCTCTAAAAGTTTTCCTAAAAAAACAATCCCTGAATAAAAAAAGGGACCAAAAATCCCCAAAGCAACTTCTCCCAACCCTCCAAGAGCAGTTTGGTGATCAACAATGCCCCTTTTCCCGCTGTGAAGCACCCCTTTCCATAAAGCAAAGGGAATAACTAAATGGGTCAGGGAACAAAACATAGAGATTTTTTTTCCCGGCCTGGAAACTCCCCCGATCTTAACCCATTTAGAAACTTGTGGTAATCATCAAGAGAGGGTGGACAAACAAAAAAACCCAACAAAATTTTGACAAATGCAAACAGATTGTGCAAAATGGACCTACAGTCGGATTTTGGGCCAGAAAAGGGATTGAGAGTATGCCCGGGAATTGCAGAGTCCTGAAAAAGAAGGGTCAACACTGCAAATATTGATTGCTGCATTAACTCATTCAATGTCAGTAAAGCTTTTTTTTACTCAGAATATGATTTTCACTTTTTATTTCTGTATTGATAAAAAAATCTGACAAACACACAGAAAAACCAGAGGGCAAAAGATCATGGGAAAATAAATAAAGTGTATTCTCAAAACTTTTGGCCAGGGGCTGTACAAAGTATAGTCGATCCCGCTGTTTAGCTCACGAGCTTGTCTATACGGTTTCAATTGATCCCCTTTCATGAGGGAAAAGCTTTATTCAACGTATCAACTGGAGTCCCGGGAGTACTCACAGAGCATTTTCTAGACTGGATACAATTATATCCACCTTTCAGCTGGAAGCAGGTCTAGCTATGTACAATGTGGCAGTCTAGAGTCCGGGATGTTTAGCTCACAGAGCATTGTCTAGACGGAATTTTGTGTTCCACTTTTCAGCTGAGAGCAGGACTAGATATGGACAGGTTTCCTATCCGTCAGTGTTGTTCTTCACTGAAAGGAAACAGAAATCTTGAAATCGATGAGAAATTGAAACATGAAATATTTTACAAAGTTGTAGAACTTTTATACATTGATAACGCTTTATTAAACCCAAAAACAGAAAAAGTGTTTTTTCGGTTAAAAATGGGAGGAGCTTTGTGAGAGGGGGAGGGGCTTCCCATTGCCAGATATGTTATTATATGCCCCGCATCCCCAAGAAAGTGGTGTCAATTATAGCAGAAATCTGTTATTTAGGTTTCAGGCAGACAGGCTGCTAAGGCCAGGAGTCCATGGCTCAGCCGATAGTGCTGCCTCCGAATGGCCACACCACATATCAGCAAACTTGTGCAGCCATTGGTGGACGCATTGGAGGCAGGACTATAGGCTGCCCTGTGTATTCCTGCCCTTGAAGGGGTATCAGAGGGGCGCAGAGGGGGCATTTTACCTCCACACTGGTCTTGATGAATTTCTTCTGTATGTATAAAGCAGACGATAGCCGACTGACAACAGAGGCAGGGCTGGGACCAGGGGCTTAGCTACAGGGGGTGCAGCAGTCGCTACCGGGCCCTGCGGCCTAAGGGGGCCCAAAAGCCCTCCTGCCACATAAGAAGACACCAGTATTATAAATAATGCATGGTAGCTGGGGGTCCCATTTCACTTTCTGCATTGGGGCCCAGAAGCTTCAAGTTACACCCCTGGCTCGGACAATGGGTAGGCAGAGGCTAATGACCACCTAGGGCGCCAACCTCTGCATATCATTAAAGAGATTGTCTCACTATATTGATTCATCTTGCCTCAGTCCTGTTTTCTTGGTTTCACTTTTAATTCAGGGCCGTGTTTACTGGCTTCTACTAGGCTGCAGTAGAAGCCAGGTCTGTAGCTATAACAACCAGTGCTGGCAGCCTATCATGAGAGATTGAACAGGTCTGTAGCTATAGTGACCAGTGCTGGTAGCCTATCAGGAGAGATCAAACAGGTCTGTAGCTATAGAGACCAGTGCTGGTAGCCTATCAGGAGAGATTAAACAGGGCTGCAGCTATAGCGACCAGTGCTGGCAGCCTATCAGAAGAGATCGAACAGGTCTGTAGCTATAGCGACCAGTGCTGGCAGCCTATCAGGAGAGATTGAACAGATCTGTAGGTATAGCAACCAGTGCTGGCAGCCTATCAGGAGAGATTGAACAGGTCTGTAGCTATAGCGACCTGAGGAGCTGATGCAGCCCATACAAGAGGGGATATCTAGAAATAGGTAGGACACTGTTAATGGACACATATTGCAAAGTGACTTGTTTTTGCAAGATCTTTAACATAAAAAGCAGCGATCCCTGTAGTGAGACAATCCCTTTAAGGAAAGCAAGTATGGAGTGGGCTCAGGAGCTGGTGGCTACAGCCATAACCTGTTTTCAGCAGCTGGGACCAGAGATAACTCTGATTTCTGTCGTTAAACAACCTAGATGCTGCGGTTTCCACAACCTCGGCATCTTAGCAGTTATACAATACCAAATTGAAGGGTGTTGATCATCAGTCATGGCAGAAAGGAGCCTACTGAGGCCCCCAAAGCCATCATCTTACAGCCCCTATAATACCTTGCAAAGGCCAGAGGCCGGGGTAATAGTAGAGCTGCAACTGCGCACTGTTCTGCTATACATTAGTATTGGAGGATAGTGTTCAAGTGTCTCCGCCCCCAAGTGTAGTAAAATTACAAGTAAAACAAAATATTAAAAAGTTTTTTTTTTTAAAAATTTAAAAGTTTAAAACACTCACTTTCACTATTTTACAAATAAAAAAAAGAAAAACAATTTTAAAAATCCCAAATAATTGGTGGCGCCGCGTCTGTAAAAGTCCAATCTGTTGATAAACAACCTTGTTCTGAACGTCATAAAAAACAAAAATACCCAGATTGCAGTTCTTTTTTTTTTTT
>JAODAL010056264.1:0-23402 GCA_025379985.1 Phyllomedusa bahiana | reverse complement strand
AAAAAGTCTCAAATCACAGGATAGGTAAAAGGTCAAAAAGTTTTTCTCACTTAAGTGACTCATGTCAGTTTTCAAAAATAGGGCTGGGTCGGGAAGGCCAAAATGGTGGGTCCTTAAGGGTTAAATTAGACTGCAAAAAGGGATGATTATTGGCCTTCGAGTCAAAGTCGGCAGTATTTCTGAAACTGCACAGTTTATGAACTGTTTGATGCTGCTGTTGTGACAGTGTATTCTGAAGGGATAAAAGGCAGCACTGTGGATAAGAGACATGGAAACTGCGGAGCACCAAGTGCCATTAATATGAGGGGTGAATGTCAGCTACGAAGGTGCACAAGGTTAGACTGACACACTACAGAGGAGCAGCTCACCACCCAAATGTAACAGGGGCTGAAGGATGTGTGTCTAAAAACACAGTTCAGTGAACCCTACTGTGTATGAGACCCTGAAGCAGACGGATGGTCACTGCACCTCTGCTAGTGAAGTTGCATCAACAAGAAAGGCTTCAGTTTTCACGGCAGCATCAGAATTGGACCTCTACAAAGGTTTGTCTTCTCCAATGAGTCACTTTTTCTGTTCCATCTGATGGACAGATGGCTTGTTAGGGCAAAAACATCAGAGAATAACTCTTTGCCACCATTACTGGAAGAACGCAAGTTGGCAATGGCAGAGTTCTGGGGAGGGGAATATTTTCATGGCATTCTCTGGGCACACTCATGTGGAAGGCGCTCTTAACCTATTTGGGTATGAATCCATCATTGCAGATCATGTACACCCATACACGCTGACTGTCTTCCATGGGGCAGATAAAATTATCCAGTAAAAAAATGCGACGTCACATGGTTAGAAAAATCTGAGATTGGATGGAAGAGCAGGGACAAGACTTGCAAGTACTTACCTGTGTAACGACTGGGAGTAGTGGATCCACTGGGCCGCCGCAGGCAATGGTACAGGCCACATAGGGGGTGGGTCTAAATGGGTCCCGGTTCTACCCGAGCCCGGCCGCAAAGCGGGAAGGACTTGCTGCGATGGGATTCCACGGGGCGTACCCCGAAAGTATTTCCCGCGGCGGTAGCCGAGGGCGACGCGGGGCGAATCGGCGACGAGCCGAAATCAGGAACAGGCCAGAAGGCAGGGCGGAGCGAAATTCGTTGGTGATGGCCAAACGGGGCTGGTACAGGAGAAGGGTAACCCGGGTTTAGAAGCTTCCTCGATAGGTACAGGCCTTGGAAATTTGGGGAGGACCAAGAAGGGTTTTAGCCTTAATATAGGGTCACGCCAGGTGTTTCCCCCCTTTCGGCGCGCTGGCCCCTTTAAAATTTGACAGAGCCCGGGACGCGCCCGCCCAAAAGGGCGGGACAATGCATGGGGGGAGCAGACACAGGAGCGTGGTCCGGTGAGAAAGACCCTGCGGCCCGGGGTGGGGCCTCGGAGCGGCCTCCCCGTTGGGGGCAAGGGGACAAACCGGGGCAAAAGTGCGCCCGCCCCAGCAGGCTACGGGCTACTTGAAAACAGTACCCCCCCTTGGGTCTCCCCCCCTTCTTTTCCCCTAAGAAACTCTGGAGAAACCCCGGGGTCCTGAGTTGTTTCCCCGGCCCCCAAGATTTCCTGGGGCCCCCGAACCCTTCCAAAAAGGAAGAAACATTTCCCCTGACTTTTTCATGGCCAGAATTGTCCTCACGGAAAAGACACCCGAAGTATGGGCTACCGGGGCGGGGGGGACCCCTCCGAGCGTAAAGTTCAAGATAAATGGTTTAAGGGGAAACAAAAAAGGGTTTGGAATTGCATCAGGGGGGAACCAAGGGTTGTAGGCCCCCGGGTTGATTTTCTTCAGGCCCTCAAAAGGACGAGGTAACAAGGACCCAGTTTTTGGGACGGAATTTCAGGCGGATTATTTTGGGGATAACCAGCCCCTTACCCCCGGGGAGCGAACGAGGGCAGTGACCCCTGTGCTTATCCCCTTGTGCTTTCACCCCGGGCGGAGGCGGGTTGCAAAGATCCCCGGGCCCCCCAAACAGTCTTCAGGTCAGGGCAAGGTGCCACGGCAGGGACGTCAGAAACGAGACAGTGGGGGGGGTGGGGGGGGTGTAGTCCAAAAAAACAAAAAAATGGGAAGTCCCCCGTAAAAATCCGGTCTAGGGAGTTGTACGAAAATTCTGCCCAGGGTAACAAGCCCCCCCAATCGTTTCTTTTTGGGCCCCAACAAAAATGGTGTAAAAAATTTCAGAAGATCTGGTTGATTTTTTTCTCCTGCCCGTTGTCTGGGAGGGTTTAAAACAGAGGGAAGTGGGTCCACTTTAAATGGGGGAAAAAGAGGGGCCGCCAAAAATCGGAGCCCAAACTGAACCGCGCGATCTGACAAAATGCGAGGAAGGCCATGCAAGCGGGGGGCGCGGGAAGAAGAGGGTCGCGACGAGGCGGGTGGCAATCCGGGCAGTGGCCGAAGTGTGCCATCTTGAGAACCGACCGATGACCCAGATGCCCTGTCTACCCGCCGACAGCGGAAGATCCGGATAAAGTCCAGGGCTAGGGGGACCATGGGCGACCCGGAAGGGGAAAAAGGCAGAAGAAACCCCCGCGGTTTGAGGTGGGGTTTTTGTTGCGGGACACGAGGAGCACGAGTCCCAAAATCTTCACATCCTTGACTGGGCACCCCAAAATGTAAATGCCCAATGGCTGCCCCGTCTTTCGCCCCCCAAGGTGCCGGGAAATCGAGAGCCCATGCCCCCACTTCAGGTTTCCCTTTCGAAGCGCTGGCAACATACACTTGCCCGGGGGTATCTGCGCAAATCCACCGGGGCCCGCGGTGATCAACAGTGGGGAGGAATAATGGACAGGGGGTTTACTCCTCCCCCACGACGTCCGAAGCCGTGAAGGGGCTTCAGCCTTGTGTTTTTCTCGGCCGGGTAAAAAAATGGTCACAAAATTAAACCCGTGAAAAAAGGGCCCAAAGGGGCCTGCCTGGATTAAGGCGCTGGCGGTCTGAAGGTATGTGAGGTTCTTGTGGCCCCGAGAGATGGTAAACGGGGTGGGTCCCCCCTAAAGCGGGTGGCACCATTCTTAGAGCCAATTTGATGGCCAACAGTTCTGGCTCCCTAGTGAGTTCTTTTCGGGGGGGGAGAACGTTTTAAAAAAAAGAAACCCCCAAGTTAAAGTCTTGCCCTTGGATCCCGCAGGAAAACTGCCCCCTGTCCCCACAGAGGACCATCCATCCGGAAGAACGGTTTTCTTGGTGTCTGGACGAAAGGATGGGGGCTAGGGAAAGGTTTCTTGAGCTGGGAGAATTCGCTTTAGCCCCCTGGGCCCCACCTTAGGATTGCCGGATTCTTAATCAGGGCCCAATAGGACCCATAGTGGGAAAATGGAGGGTAAAAGGCGGTAGTAATTTCAATCCCAAAACTCTGGATGGCCCAAACCCCACAACAAGGCCCCGCAGAATGGCCCGACACTTGGCCCCGGGTCCATCAGAAAAGCCTGGGGAACAAAAGTACCCAAGGAAAGGATAAGCTAGATCGAGAAACTGACACTTCTCCAGCTTGGCATTTACAAGTGGGGTTTCATGGAGACGTCTAAGAACCTGGGGCAATGGAATGGTGGGACTTTAAGTCGGTGAGAGCACCCAAAAAATTTATCCAGGTATACTACTAACAGGAATATAGAAGGTCCCCAAAGTTTCGGAAAAAATTCTTTAAAAACTGCCGGGGCGTTGCACAAGCCCAAATGGCATTCAAATACTCAAATGGCCGTCAGGTTATTAAACGCCGTTTCCACTCGCCCCCTCGCAAGATCGGATGAGATTATAGGCCCCCTTAAACCAATTTTGGGAAAAATCTGGCTCCCGGAGCCAACGAAGGCTCGGATCAGCGTAACGGATAACGGTTCTTCACGGTTATCTTATTAGACCGGGGGTAAGCTAAGGGGCTAGCGACCCATTTTTTTTCTCCACGAAAAAGGACCGGCACCGCTGGGACATAACTTGCGAATAAAGCCCTTCTTAAATTTTCTTGAATATATCCGAATGGCTCGGTTGGGAACCGACAGCAGAAAAACCCTGCACGAGGAGGGTCGGCCAGGTAGAACTCAATGGGAAGTCATAGGGACGATGTGGATTTAAAAGTCTCCGCCGCTTTTCTGAGAAAACATCCAAAAAAAGGTTTTGGGTATTCTAGTAGGCCTGGCGGGATTCCGAGGGCGTTAGGAGAAGTGGGAGGACCGGGCGGGTGCATCAAGACAACGGGAGTGACAGTCGGGCCCCCCAACGCGTTCTTTGCCTGTTTTCCAGCCCACGTGGGGGCTAGTACTGCACTATGGCACCCCAACGGGATGCTGAAGGGGCGGGGAAGCAATAAAACTGTTTTTTCCCCTTTGTGTAGCGCCCCCACATGCAGAAAACGGCTCAGTGCGGAATTGGATGGAGTCCCTCGGGGTTTTCTCCGCCTACAGAGGAAGGCCAGCGGTTTTCTTCGGCGAGTCAGGGGAAGACGAAGCTTCGTCCCCAAAGGCTGTGCCATAAAATTCCCGGGGAACCCAGAAAAGTGGCCACTTGGATTTGCACTCCGGACTCGTCCAACTTGTCGGGTATAGAAAACGAGGAAGGAACCATTACCCTGGGGACGCCCTCCACGTGGAGGTGGCGCGTTTTCCCGGGTGAGTGGGCTTTTGGAAAGTGCTCCAGCTTGCGAAAAATAGGCAAGGTTCTTCTCCCCGTCTCGCGCACGTTCTGGGGGACAGATGACTCTAGCCACCTGCATGGGTTTCCCTCCAAGCAATTTGCGGGGGTGGAAGGAGGTCGTGGAACCCCGGGGGCCAAACGGGGCAGGCGGCAATTACGAAAGGGCTTGCGTTCTTCCTGCCTTTCACGAAAAAAGCACGTGATGCAGGTGGGCCCAAAGGATAAATTACCCCGGGAAAGGGTAAATCCCGCGACGCCCCAAATCCTTTCCCCAAGTGGAGAGCCCTTTTTGAATATGGCGACAGGGCCGCCCCATTCCAGGGAAGTTTCCCAAGAAATGCGGAAAATGCACTGCGTTCCCCCAACAGAGGAGTCAAACTTTACGCGTTCAAAAGGGCTGTCTCCCGCATTTGAGGACGCGCAGGTTCCGAAGCATTGCGGAACTTGGAGGGAAAACCTGGAGGTCGGACGTCACTGGGGGTCGCTTCTGCCCAAATGGAGTGGCCCCCGGGCCCGGGCTTTCCCAGAGGAAGATGAACACGAAAGCCACCTCGTAGGAAATGGTTGGCCCAAAATTCCAGTGCATGGGATTGCGTAAATAACCCCCCCGAGATTTTGGGTCCCCCCCAAATTTCGTCGGTAGCAAAACCCGGACTTAGGGCCGACGGGGCCACAGCAGCCGAAGTAACCCGTGGAGGGACGGTGTTGGGGACGGGGGAGAGGAATTGCTTCACCATAAATGACAGCTGATGCAGTTTTGGCTTTTTGCGACAGTTGCTGAGTCTGCTGGCCCACGATGGTGTGAGATTGGCAACACTAGGTAACGGCACCATGGCGGGATCCATGGACGATTCCAGCTGTAACGACTGGGAGTAATGGATCCACTGGGCCACCGCAGGCGATGGGACAAGCCAGAAGGTCAGGGCAGGCAGCGAAGATTCGTGGTCGGAGGATGTGCGCAAACGGGACTGGTACACGGAGAAGGCTAACCGGAATTCAAGAAGGCTTCCTCGCATAGGTACAGGCACTATGGAATCGGTGAGGACCAGGAAGAGGTGGAGCCTTAATATAGGGTCAGCAGCAGGTATTCCCAATTAGCGGTGCGCTGACCCTTTAAATTTGACAGAGCCGGCGCACGCACCGGCAGCAGAAGCAAGAGCGTGATCCGGTGAGAGGAGTGCGCCCACGCATCGCGGCGCCGCCCACGCATCTCAGCGCCGCCCGCCGCGGGCACAATGGGACAAGCCGGGGCATGAGTGCACCCACAGCCCGGATCACAGGCTGCGGCGCTACTCGTAACACCCTGGCCTGCTAATTCTCCAGGCTAGACACCAATTAAGCAGCAGTGGGACCACTTTCATTGTTGTATTTGCTCTATGGATCCTCCCCCACACCCTCCAGCACCTGTGGGATGCATTGCAGTCAGCATGGATCCAGATACCTGTTACAACCTATCACCACCTTAATCAATTAGTGTGTTTGTAATCCACAACACTTCAAACACAATAATTGATTACTTACCTGAAACACCTTTCCGAACAATTTAGACAACGGAAAGAAGCTTGCTGGTAATAAAAGCAGTTTAATTGAAGCGCAATTACAACTGCACTAAAACTGCGCTGTGTGAAAGCACCCTAAAAACACCCTAAAAATTGCTAAATAGTAATATTGCCACCTTTAGAGGGACACCTATTGGAGGCTGTCTGGATGAATGAAGGGACATACATCTGTTGTTGGCTGTCCGAATTAGTATAGAGACATGCACCTGTTGCCTACTGCCTAGATGAGTAAAAGCACATACGCTTGTTGATGGCTGCGTTCATAGGTGAAGAGACATACACCTGTTTATAGGTGTCTGGATAAGTAAAGAGACATACTGTCATGAAGCACATCATGGTCGCGCTCGTGTCTGCCTGCCCTGGAGCCACCGCTACTTACCTATATCCATTCCTGCTCTGCTCTGTCCTCCAGCTGCTAGCGGCATGTGATTACCCGCTCCCTAGGGCGTGTGGGCCATCTTGCTGAGATTTAAAGGGCTAGCACACCACTGATTGGATGATCAATGGGCGCTGACCCTTTATTCGCCCACATCTCCCTGCCAGTTATTGGTGTGCTATAGTGAGAAAGTAGAGTGTTTGATAGAGGTCTTCTGTCTACTGACCCATTTCTTCGACTTTGACCTTGTTTGCCTGCTGCCTGCCCTGACCTTTTTGCCTGGACTTATCGCCTCTGTATGACCCCTTTGTATCCTGCTGTATCCCGGCCGTCACCGCGAGTGGTCACATCAGGGGTAGTGACCTAGGAAAACCCCACAGCACAGCCCAACCTGTCTTGGGACGAGAGCAGGTGAAGAACAGGGGTGCTCCTTAGACTCCACTCTCTGGCATGGCTCATACTGTAATGTTTTCAAAGGACTTTAAGCACAGATGAAATTTGCAGAGAAATGCAGGTAGTCCATGAAAATGTATTCGCCGAGCAGGGAGAGCAGACGTAATCCATAGTTCTCTATAAGAACTGTGGATTACCGTAGTTACTGGGACGGATTCAGCCCGTAATTGGCTCACTACGGCGCGTAATTACGGACTGAATTACGTCCCACAGTTAGCCGTGTGAACATGGCCTTACCGTGCTGGAAGGCACAGAAAACACTTGACTATCCCCAGCACAGCTGTCTTCAGGGTCAAAAAGGCAAGTGGTAGCACAGCACAATCCTAACACATACCATCTTCTCGAAGTGAGTCAGAGAATCCACTTCCCTTCATTTGTGACAGTATAACTGGCCATAGATCCAAACTAGGTGCCCCTGCCTGAACTCCAAGACCTTGCGGTTGAAGTAGCTCATCAATGTCAGTGCCAGCAGCAACTGTTAGAGATGCTACAGGATTTAGCAGCACTCCGCTCCATGGCTGCACCTGCTCCCCCACCTGTAATGATCCCTTCTCCTGCTGTACACACTAGTCCAGCTCTGCACCTGCCTTTGCCTCCACGCTATGATGAGAACCCTAAGACTTTCTCATGGATTTCCTAAATCTATGCACAATCCACTTGGAGATGATGGCATATCAATTCCAAACAGAACGTTCCAAGGTGGCCTTCACAGTGATTCTGCTGTCTGGGGAGGCTCTGGCCTGGGTCACACCTCTCTGGGAGCAAGGGGATCAATTGATGAATTTGCAACTCTTCCTGGATGCTTTTTGCAATGTATTTGAAGAGCCTAGGCATGCTTTCTCTGCCGCATTATCTCTGCTTCGCCCATGTCAAGGCAACTCTACAGTTGGGCAATATGCTGCACACTTTCATTTGCTGACCGCTGAGCTAGTCTGGAATAATGAGGCTCTTGTGGTGGCCTTATGTCTTGCTGGAAGAATCAAGGATGAATTGGCCATCCGGGACCTCCCAACTTCTCTGGATGACCTCATCAGTCTAGCGACTAGAATCAATATCCGTTTCACTGAGAGGCAACAGGAACTCCATCAGCAATGAGAATCCTCCTGGCCCCTCGACTAGCACCAGTCTTCCAGAAGCCTCCACTGCCCCAATCTGCGGTTCTTCCAGTTGAGCCTATGTCTGTGGAGAGAGCCCATTTCTCTGAGGAAGAATGCACTCGCAGACAACACCACTTTCACTTCACTTTCTGAAGGACTGTCCTCTTTGCCTGGGAAAATTCATTGCCTAGACTTTGTGGGAGATGGGATTCTAGGTGAAGTTGCCTCCTCTCCTCACCTGACCATGCCGGTCATGCTCAGCTTCCCATCCATAGTCAAGTTTCAAGTTTCTGCGTTCTTGGACTCCGGTTCTGCTGGAAATTTTATCAACTTGTCTTTGATCTCCAGATTTCGTTTTCCAGTGATTCGTCTTGATAAGCCTAAAAGGCTCCATACATTATCGCACTGAACCTCTGATGCTTCAGGTTGCGGCAATTCACAAGGAGAAGATCTTGTTTTACGTGATTACATAGTCTACTTCTGCAGTTCTCCTGGGTCTCCCATGGCTGCAGCACCACATCCCCATACTTGACTGGCAAACAGGCAAGGTCACTAGCTGGGGGCAACAGTGCCACTCCCGGTGTATTACACCAGTTATTCTGGTACGCTCTGCCCCTCCACCAATGCTCCCAACTCGCCTTCAAGAATTTGCAGATATCTTCATTAAGAAGGAAGCAGAGACCCTTTCGATATGTTGGACCAATGATTGCCTGACAGATCTCATCTGGCACGACACCCCCTCACCATATGGTATACCCTCTGTCTGTGCCTGAAACACAGGCCATGTTTGATTACATCAATGAAACTTATAAGAAGGCTTTATCTGTAAGTCATCCTCTCCATCTAGTGCTGTTTTTTCTTTGTGGGGAAGAATTCCAAAAAAAAAATTGCCTGTAGTTCTTCATTGGCTACATCCTGTAGGCCTCCAGGTCATTCAGTGCTTCCTGGGATGTGCGACCTACTACCGCCAATTCATTCAACACTTCTCTACCCTGACTGTGATCCATAGTGGCTCTAACCAAGAAAAATGCTAATCCTAAACTTTGGCCGCCTGAAGTGGAAGAAGCCTTTGCCCTTCTACATTTGCCACAGCAACTGTTCTGACACAACTAGATCCAGAAAAACTCTTCTACCTAGAGGCGGATGCCTCATCTGTAGGTTCTGAAGCAGTACTCACTCACAAGACTCCTACTCGCAAGACCATCACTTGTGGTTTCTTCTCAAAAACCTTTTCCCCGGAAAAAAGGAACTATGTACCATTGAGAATTGAGAGCTGCTGGCCATTAAATTGGTTCTAGAAGAGTGGCGCCATCTTGTGGATGGATCTTATCAGATGTTGAATATCTACCGTATTTTTCGGACTATAAGGCGCACCGGATTATAAGGCGCATTATCAATGAGCGCCTGTTAAGTCTTCTTGGTTCATATATAAGGCGCACCGGATTATAAGGCGAGGCACATTAAATGAAACAAAGCTCAGACCACAAGCCAAGCTTCATTCAGCACTTTCACAATAACTCTCAACTTGTAAAGTTGTAACAAAAGTCAATACATGTACATATTTCCATGCCGTATCGCGAAATACGTGTCATACTTAGTGAAGCTTATTTGCAACTGATTTGCAACTGATTTGCAACTGATTTCGGAACGTATTTACGTCGGAAATCCGACGTGAATCAGTTCTGAAATCAGCCGTGTGAACATAGCCTTAGTGACACTTATTTGCAACTGATTTGTAACTGATTTCGGAACGTATTTACGATCGGAAATCAGTTACAAATCAGTTACAATTAAGTGTCAATAAATTATCTGTAAATACGTTCTGAACAACACCCAAGTGAAGAATTGATTCATATATAAGGCGCATCGGACTATAAGGCGCACTTTCGATTTCTGAGAAAATCATAGGCTTTTATGTGCGCCTTATAGTCCGAAAAATACGGTATACCGAACATAAGAATCTCCTCTATCTCCAGATTGCAAAACAGTTAAACCCCCAGCAAGCCAGATGGTCCCACTGCTTCTCTCGCTTTGATTCCCTATTGCACTTTAGGCCTGCAGAGAAGTATGTGAAGACTGATGCCCTGTCTCATTTCTCTGATACTGTTGGCCTCGTCTCTAAGCCTCAACACATTGTTCCTCCTGAATGGCTAATTGATGCAGCTCCCATTGACCTCCAACAGGTTCCTCCATTGAAAATTAGCTGGTCACCCAGGTATCTGAAAATCATTAACATTAATCTCTCATCATTATTGGTGGTCTAATCTCGTTCAAGATGTCAAAGAATTTGTACTCGCTTGCACTTGTGCCCGTAATAAGTCTTCTTGTCTCAAGCCCTCCAGACTCCTTCATCCTCTGCCTATGCCTAAAAAACTCTGGAGCCATAATGTTATGGATTTTGTTATGGACTTACCACCTTCCTCTAACCATATAATAGTTTGGGTGGTCACTAATCGTTTCTATGACATGTCTCACTTTGTGCCACTTCCAGGTCTGCCTACAGCACCACATCTAGCCTCCCTTTTCTTTCACCACATATTCCACTTGTATGGACTCCCTCTCCATATTATGTCTGATCCAGGGGTTCAATTGGTCTCTAGGTTTTGGCATACACTCTGTTCTCGGCTCCAGGTCAAGTTGGACTTCTCCTCTACTTAACACCCTTAAACCAATGGGCAAGTAGGAAGAGTGAATCAAGTCATAGGAAGTCCTTGTCAAGATAATTGGTCTGACTTGCTCCCTTGGGATGAATTTTCATATAATTATCTTGACTCCGTTTCTATAGGAACTTCCTCTTTCTTCAATGATTACGGGCAACATCCCTGCCTACCACCTGGGATATTCTATGCCATGGATACTCAAGTCCAATAGCTCCACTATTTGGCTGAATGCCTGACAATCTCTTCTGCAAGTGTTTTCTTGAACTAAGGCTCAAGCTGATAAAAAAAAACGTAGCTCTTCTACAGCTATCCATCCCGGTGATAAAGTGTGGCTATCAGCTAAGTATATCCGCCTCAAAATTCCCAGCCTCAAGCTGAGACTTCGCTTCCTGGGACTTTTTTAAGTTCTTGAGTGTATTAATCCTGTGGCTTCCGAACTCTGCTTACCTCCAACTATTGCTGGCTGTCTGGATGAATGAAGGGGCTTATACCCCTTCAAAGTTGAAAGGTGTATAATCCAGCACACCCTAAGGTGAGATAAATATTAAAAGTAGAAAATTTTATTCCATATTATTTAAAAATTCAAATGAAAAATAAGGGCATAAACACCCCCCGCTTCCGGCTGGAGGAAATCCAGGAAATTGTTTGCTTTGTTCCTTGCCTGGGACTGGATCTGAGCAGCCCAGAGTAGTTTACTGCTTGGTGTCCGTGTTCATGTGGCGTTGGTGAGCTGTGCAAAGTTACATCTATTCTATCTGCTTATACCCATTGCTGGCTGTCTGGATGACTGAAGGAGCATACACCTATTGCTATCTTTCTGGATGAGTGAAAGCATATACACCGGATCTTGGCTTTTTGGATGAGTGAAGGGACATACACCTACTGCTGGGTGCCTAGATGAGTGAAGGGGCATACACCCATTGCTGGCTGTCTGGATGCATGAAGGTGCATACACACATCGTTGGCTGTCTAGATGAGCGAAAGGACATACACGTACTGTTGGCCGTCTGGATGATTGAAGGGGCATATACCCATTGCTGGTTGTCTGGATCATCGAAAGTTTTGCCAAGAGGCTTTCATCAACTGTCCTGCTAGGTCATCAATTTACATGATTGGTAATGGTGGTAACTGTATATAGAGGAATTTACAATTCCTTAATCAGTGCACCTGGATTAACACACATCCTGTTCCAGCTGTAGCGGTAGGTTTCTGAAGATCAAACATAGTCTCCTTTGGACATACTGTATTTGGTCTATTTTACAACAGTATATTTTTCCAGGGACACAAAAACGTAGACTGCTTCCTTCAAAGAGACTCCATTTGGTCTATAAAATCATATGGCTATGCTGTGGTATACTTCAGTATTAAACCACAGTACACTACCTTTTTGATGGTATACCGACAGCATACACTTAAACCATAGTCAGTGGCTTCTAACCTAGGATTCCCTTGCAACATGACAAGATACTACACTAATGTCTAAGGTTGCAGTATGATGTAACAGGGACTTCACATCGTTTAGTGCTCACATAAAGGAAACAGGATGGGACAATTGCAAAATTCATGTCTGCATCAGTCCTTTTCTTCTCAGAAACTGTATAAAATTGTGAAGAGTGCTGGTGGGTTAGCTTGGCTAAGTGTGTTACATAGCAGGCAGGACTGCATCAGATAAACTAATAGATACACAGCAGCAAAATAAGCTGCATTAGCGTTTTTGAATCCAGCTAACCAAAAACCACAAAATACCGATACCTTAGGGCTAGATATATACAATAAAATATAGCCTTTATTAATAACCTTATAAAAACGGGACTAGATCAATCCCTATTATGCCCTACTAGCTACTCTAATGAGCTGAATCCAGCTAACAGCATATCTGGTCCTGTAAATGTCAGTTATCTCTCTGAATGTAAAATCTAATTCTCATCTTTTTGCAGGAAATAATACCCCTATAATATCACTAGAGGGTGTTGGAGAGCTGCAGCCTGTTTGATTTTAAGGTGTAAAGTGGATGTTAGAATTAACACTGAAAGTTTGCAATAGGGAATTCATTTTGAAAGCTTTAACCCCTTACCGCCGCAGCCAGTTTTGACTTTCCTGACAGAGCCTCATTTTTAAAATCTGACATGTGTCACTTTATGTGGAAATAACTTTTTGATACTTTTACCTGGCAATGTGATTCAGAGACTATTTTCTCCTGACACATTGTACTTTAAGTAATTAATACATTTTGGTTCATACAATCCTTGTTTATTTGTCGAAAATATCAAAATGACATGAAAATTTGGAAAAATTTGTCATTTTCAAAGTGAGATAGTTATTCTATACAAAATAGTTTATAACTAGCATCTATCATATGTCTACTGTGCATTGGCATCATTTTTAAATGTCTTTTTATTTTTTAAGACATTAGAGGACTCGTAAATTTAGTAGTTATTGTTCACATTTTCTAGAAATTTTGCAACATAGTGACCGAACCAGTTCTAATGTGACTTCGAGGGTCCTATATGTTAGACACTCCCATAAATGACTCCATCTAAAAAACAGCAGGAAGTTTATTAACCTTCTAGGTCTTTCGTGGAAATTATTAATTTTTTTTTGCAGATTTTCTATTTGTATCCATTAATTAATTAAATGCAATAGATGTTACCAAGAAAATACAATTCAGTATTGATTCCCCTGATTCTGTTTTTTTTTTTTTTTTAATAGATATCCCATATGTGGCCTTAGTGCGCTATTTGGCTCAACCACAAACCTCAGAATAGGACTTTGGGGTCTCATTTTCATTAGGATATTTGTTAGGCGCCATTAAAGGGGTTTTCTCACTACAAATATCATATCTGTAGTGATGGGGACAGTACAAATAAGCACTTTTGCAATTGGTTTGTATTACCTAAATCATTTAGTATAGCAGCTATGAGCTAATCTGTGTGTTCTACACCTAAAACTGCAGCCTGAGGACGGGTCACACCCCCTTTGCTGTGATTGGCTGACTGATATTTAGTTCAGCCTGTTGGGGCATGCCCCTTGATGGGACACGCCCCATGTGCTGTGACTGGCTGCCTGCACTCTGTGCATACTCTTTCTGAGATGTGGTAAATTAAAGTGCTGCCTGTGATGGCTGTGGCTGTATAATAAAGGTTATCTTAGCTCCTCTCTATGCTCATCTCTCAGTGATGGTTCTATGTAAAGGATCTGGACAATTACTGAGTCTCCAGCTGTTAGATTCCCCCTCCAACCATATAACACAGCCTCATACAGTCTGCTCCCCCTCCACCTACTGCCTAATAATATAGGTGGGAACAGAGTGCACTCCTCACATTTGTTTCATCAGTTCAGGCTGTATGTATAATTGTTTATACCAATGCAGGTGTTCTGGTTACACGGATTGCTTGTGGAGGGAGGTGACAGCTCTGCAGGCATGAAAACTGACCATTGCAGAAGGTCTGCAGAGCTGTGAAATCCTCTCCCTTCCACTGCTCACACAGAATGATGATATCACCAGTTTACAGTGAGGGAAGATATGCCTCCAGAGAGGAGAGACATACCCTTGGATTTGAAGCTGTAAGAGACAGAAACAGCTCAGGTCTATGAGAGCAATTTCGGAAACTGCACCCTAAGCATTATATCCAGGAATATATTGACCACACAGATGTTTTACAAAGTTAAATTGTGAAAATAAAAATTAATTTTTTTACAATAATATGCAGTATTAGCTTAAAATGTTTCACTTTCACTCTTTTCAAAGAGTCCTGGAAAAAAAGCACCCAAAACTTTGTAGTACAATTTCGCAACAAGTAATACCCTATATGAGGGTGTAAACTGTTGTTTGGGCGCATGGCAGGACATATAAGGGAGAGAGCGCTATTCGGCTTTTGGAACCCAGATTTTGGTGGGTGCCACCCTATTTTGGATTCAACAGCCCTTAGGGAACTCATCTAGGAGTGCATTTTGGGTGTTTCACAGCTTTATTAGCTTTATTTTTGGGCTCCATTTTTATACCATTCACCATACGGTATAAATGACATAATAACTTTACTATGTGGGTCAGTACAATTAAAACAATATCAATTTTATATAGCTTTTTTATATCTTGCCACTTTTACAGAATAGAAATGGGTTTGTAAAAAATTGTGTTTTATGTGATCTTAGTCAGACAGCCATAACTTTTTTATTTTTTGGTACACAGAGCTATGTAAGAACTTGTTTTTTGCAGGATGAGTTGTCATTGTCATTGGTACCATTTTGGGGTTCAAATGACACTTTGCTTTTGATCAAGGTTTTTGGGAATCGGGACGAACAAAATACAGCAATCCTGGTAGTGTTTTTATTTTTTACAGCAGTCACCGTGCGGTATAAATAACATGTTAACTTTACTTAGCAGGTCAATACGATTACAGCAATACCCAATTTATATATTTTTATGTTTCACCGCTTTTACACAACAAAAAACTCTTTTATTTAAAAAAGAAAACACGTTTTGGCTTTGCCATAGTCTGAAAGCCATTACTTTATTTTTCTGTGTATGGAGCTGTGAAGAGGTTTGTTTTTTTGCGGGATAAGTTGATTTTTTTTTTATTGGTACCATTTTGTGGGGGAAATTACTTTTTGATCACATTTAAATTTGTTTTTTTGGAGACAGGGTGAAAAAAATACTGCAATACTAGTAGTGTTTTTTATTTTTAACAGAGGTCACCAGGCACTATTCATAACAGGTTATTTTCACTCTGTGAGTCTATATAATTAAGGCAATACCCAAATTATATAGTTTTTTTTTTATGTTACAGCACGCTTTTTTTTAGTGTTTTTATTGTGTAAAACAATATTTATGCACCACTATCATCTGACTGCCATACTTTTTTCTTTTCCCGGATACAGTGCTGTGTAAGGGCTTTTTTTCCAGGACGAACTGACACTTTGGCATTTATATCACTTTCTGATCTTTTTTTATTCCATTTTATGAACAAAAATCGCAATTCTGTCACCCTTTTTTGGGGTTCTTTTTACGGTGTTTATTGTACTATTTAAATAACACTATTTAAATAACATGACAGATTTATAGGCTAGGTCGTTACACATATGGCAGTGCCAAATATGTGTACTTTATTGTTAATCTTTTTCAAGATGATTAGCATTTGTAAAGGGAAAAGGGCAGTGTACATGTTTTTATTTTATGTTTGTGTCCTTTTTTTAACTTGTTTTTTACCCATAGGGGACTTGAATTAATGATCTGTAGCTCACTGTTACAATACATAGCAGTACTCCTATATATTGTAACTGTCACTCACTATGCCCAGCTGTGCCCTGAGGGCATGGCCAGGCAAAGTGACGTCACAGGCAACCCAGGAGTCTTTGTTAGGCTTCTGAGTTGCTAGGGAAGGCATTGGCACCCGACAGAGAGAGCTACCTCCCTCAATCTTCCCTTTAATGGCCACGACCGTCATGAGCTCCATGCAGCTTGTTAATATACAACATCATTTACAGCTGGTTCCATGCTCCGATCTTAAAGGGGTTGTATCATTTCATTAAATGGTCTTCAGAATAACAGGACAGTGAAAACAAGCAACTTTGCAATTGGATGTCATTTGCAAAGCTGTCTTGTTTTCACTGTCTCCTTTATCTTCGTTTTCTGTAAACACTGTTCCCCAGTGTCGGTCGGATTCTACCTCCTTTCATTTCATTGGCTGATGGCTCGACTAAGTTACCTTCTGTCTGGCCCCCGGTCATATTCACGGGAGGGGCAATTTCTGCCTCTCTCACTCAGAATAGGGCCGTCAGCATTTCACTCTGCACACAGCAGCAGCTGCACAGTAACACTGCAGCTGCTTCTACAATCAGAAAACAGCAGAATTGTGCTCGGTGCCTAATGCTGCTGCGTGTGAACATAGAAAGGAGACAGATCTGTGCTGCTCTGGATGAGTTCATAGAAGACTGGATTCAACTATAACAAACCTCCAGCTGTGAGAGGCGAAGTTCTCTGAGTTCATAGAAGACTGTCTAGACTGAATGCAGGGCTTGACTATGTAAACAAACAGCTCTTACAAAATAGCAACGAAACAGTGACATGTGGACTCAGACAGAGAAGGGGGGAAGAGCAGGGATGTGCTATGCCCTACCACTGGTCTCAAACAAACACATGACTTGGGAGCGAGCACAAACAATGAAGGGGGGGGGGTTGATGTCATCCTTCTTCAGTTAAGAAACACCCAGCTGGGAGGGGAAGAAACGCCAATGGATTTTAGGAACTGAGAAAGTGAAAGTACAAGGAAACACACGAACTGATGAAGTGAAAAATCCACTTTAAGGGCTCTGCCTGTGAGCCCGCACAATGTTCTGGACGTACCCATACGTCCCTTTGCAGGCACACCTGCCTGCAAAAGACGTATGGGTACGTCCAATGGGATTAAAGAATGCAGAAAACATTTTACAAACAAATAAAGAAAGGAGTCAAAAGGGAGCTGTTATATTGTCTATGATACAAGGATCTGGTCTTCACTGCAAAGGACTCCTATGTCACTACCCACAATGCAGTCTCCTGTAGCAACAGCTGGCATCCAAATGTGGTACTGAAGGAGCAGATTAAAGACTGTTGGGCAGGCGATAGGTCAACACAGGTATCATGGTGGCTTGCTGGTTAGCATTGTTGCCTGCCAGCACTATAGTCCTGGGTTTAAATTCCTCTAATGACAACATCTGCAAGGAATTTGTATGTTCTGCCCTTGTTTATGTGGGTTTTCTTCAGGAACTCCGATTTTCCACACACTCCAAAAACATACAGATAGGTAAATCTGGAATTTAGATTGTGAGCCCCAATAGAGAGAATAACTATAGAATGTTGACAATCTCTGTACAGCGCCGTGCAATACAACAGAGCTACAGGTTATGTTCACACGGCATAATTGCGGGCTCTAGTTCAGAGTGTAATTAGGGTAAGATCATAGCACTCATTGAGTACCATGATTTTACTGCATATTCCCCGACACGTACTGCATACCCGGCAAATAAAGTGACATGGGGACCGGTCCAGAGCAATGTAGGTGTGCTAAACGCTGTGTGAATTTACCCATATAAATCAATAAAATAAATAAATATTTCAAGCAATCTCAGTATCATGTAAAAAGATCGAGTGGGCAAAGACAAGTAGCGATTTTGTGGGTAGCTGGTAAAATCTGGAATTTCAAATACAGAATGCATTTTGAGTTTGCTAAAATACACAATTAAAAACCGGAGGGAAAAGGGGAAAGTGTATGCTTAAAATCCCTCTGGTTGCTATTGGGGGAGAGCAAAATGTGGTTTGCGGGGGCCCCCAAACAGAAATTTCAGGGCCCCATACAGCTGGGCCCACTCAAACCCCGTCCCTAGCAACCTCATTGCCCCGCTCCCAGCAACCTCATGGCCCCACCCCCCCGCAACACCCCCGGCCCACCCCCAGAAAAAAATGCAATTGCGCTATTGTTTGGGGATTTAGTTCTTGTTGGACTTTACAACGTACAGTTTATCTGTATTGTGTGAATCAGTAGTTACAAGGGTACAAATCCCCAACACAAAATTCCCAACTATCATGTTATGAAAAAACCCAGTATCCCCAAAGCCCAAATATTGCCAAAAAAAAAAATATAAAAAAGATATAAATCCCACCACATCTCAGCACATTGTTAGGGTTTTCCGGAGCGAAGGGGTCCATGGACCCCCCAAGAAGGGGTGTAAGCCACGCCGGGAACGGAATTAAGAAAGGCCCGGGTTTTCACCAGAGCCCCCCGCAAAGCGGGGTTGCTGGGCGGGAGTTCCCAGGTCGTTCCCCCTGAGTGATTGCTTGCGGTGGCAGCCGAAGTATAGCGGGGTGCAAAATCTCAGGCGGTCGTAGGGGGGGTCAGGCAGGAGGTCGGGGAGGCAGCTATGGTTCGTGGTCGAGGACAGGGGGGCGGTCAGGGCAGGGGGGCAGAGATACGTGGTCAATAGACGAAGCAGGGACGGTACACGGTGTCGGGGACAAGACAATGGGAAACGCTTTCCAATAGGCGGACTAAGATCCGGCAGGGAGGGCGGGGGGAAGGCCCAGGTGAAATAGAGGCAGTGCCGGAATTAAAAAATTAGGGCGCACTGCCCCTTTAAATCTCACAGAGCCGGCGCGCGCGCGCCGGTGGTCACAGGGCCGCGCGCGCCGGACAGGGGGGGACTGTGAAGAAAGGGGGGCGGGGCCGGGAAGTGGAGTATGCCGGGGAACGGGGGCGCCCGCCCCCCGGGCGGCGGGGCACCCGTCCCAGGGACCGGGGCAGGCCGCGGCGGCGCCCGGGAGCGTTCCGGGGGGCGGGGGACGCAACACATATTCCCCATAAAGAGTGAATAATACCAAACTATTCCCAAAATCCCAACATATATTTCTTACAATAAGACAAAATTTACTGCCATTACAGTCACCATATAGTGGTGATAAAAGTGTAAAAAAGTGCAGATCATTTAGTGACTCACGCTGATGCTTTCTGATGAATCGTTAAGTTTTGTTTTTTCCCGTTGCTGCAGACCGTGATAAATTCTCCGGGCCCACGACCCATCCCTGCAGAATTCACAACACAAAAACGTGAGCCTCATTTTTTATACATCTTCCTACCTGTGCCCCCCCTTATGTACAAACCCCCCATCCATAGTGCCCCCAAATGGTAATAAGTCCCCCATTGGTGTCCTGGTAGTTAGGTATAACCCCCTCCCCCTGTAGGTAGGTAGGTATCAGGGTAGTGGACAGGTAAGAGTACCCCCACAGGTAGGTGGGAGGTGGGTAGATAGCTAGTCAGGTAGCCAGGGAGGTAGGTAGATAGTAGGTAGTCGGGTAGCCAGCGAGCTAGACAGGAAGGTAGGTGGGTAGTAGGTAGTCGGGTAGCCAGGGTGGTAAGTGTGCATCCAGAGAGGTGGATAGTCAGGTGACGGTGGAGGTGTAGCCCCGCCGGGTGGTAGGTGCAGCTTGGTGGGTGGCCAGATGGGCAGGTAGGTAGCTGGGTTAGGTTGCCAGGAGGGCAGGTAGGTAGGTAGGTGGGCAGGAGGTGGGTAAAAGGGTTGGGTGGTGGGTGCCGAGGTGGGTAGGGGTGGGTAGTCCGGGGGGCCCGGGAAATTTTTTTAAAGGATTTTTTTTACTTTTGCAAAGTCAAAATTTTACATACACTAAGATTTCTATGCTTTAAACAAATTTGGGGCAGTATTTGATGATGTCATGTTCTTGGAAGCTTTTTGGAAAGGGTTTTTTTGGGAAGTCTGAGTTAAATTACAAACAAGCTGTGGTGTTTTTTTGTCCACACCAATCATGGGAAAAAATTAAAAAAATTCAGCCAAGATATCAGTAAAAATTGTGGATCATCCCTTGGGTGCAAAATTTCCAGATCCCCGAAGGGCCTTTTCAACTGTACAAACAATTATACGCAAGTACAAACAAGATGGGAATGTCCAGCCATCATACCACTCAGGAAAGAGATGAGTTCTGTGTCTCAGAGATGAAAATGCTGCGGTCCGACATGTGCATATTAACCCAAGAAAAAAAAGCAAAAGACCTTGTGAAGATGCTAGTGGAAGCTGGTAAGATTGCGTTGTTATCCACAGTGAAATGAGTACTGTATCAACATGGGCTGAAAGGCCACTAAGCCAGGAAGACGCCATTACTTCAAAAGAAACATATCAAAGTCAGATTAATGTTTGCAAATGCAAGCCAGATTAATGTTTGCAAATCCACACAGGAACAAAGAACTACATTTTTGGAGACACGTCCTGTGGTCTGACTAAAATGTTTGGCCATAAGGACCATTGTTAAGTTTGGAGGAAAAAGGGAGAAGCTTGGAAGCCTAAGAACACTGTCCCATCTGTAAAACACGGGGGTGGCAGCATCATGTTGTGGGGTTGTTTTGCTGCAGAAGGGACTGGTGCACTTCACAAAATAGATGCCATCATAAGGAAAGAAGATTATGTGGCAATACTGAAGCAACATCTCAAGACATTAGCTAGGAAATTAAAGCTTGGGCAGAAATGGGTCTTCCAAATGGACAATGACCCGAAGCATGCTGCCAAACTGGCTTAAGGATAACCAAGTCAATGTTCTGGAGTGGCCATCACAAGCCCTGATCTCAATCCTATTGAAAATTTATGGGCAAAGCTGAAAAGGCAGGTGTGAGCAAGGCGATTTTCAAACTTAGCTCAGTTCCACCAGTTCTGTCAAGAAGAATGGGACAAAATTCCTACCAACTTTTGTGAGAAGCTTGTGGAAGGGAATCCAAAACATTTGACCTAAGTCATAAAATTTAAGGGCAATGCTACCAAATATTAATGAAATGTATGTCAATTTTTGACTTTGAGAAAGTAACAAAAATGGCTTACAATTTTTTCTCTCCCTCATTATTCTGGCATTTGGGAAATATATATAATTTTGGTAATCCTAATTGACCTAAAACAAGTAAGGTTTATTCTGATTTCATGTCAGATAGTGAGAAAAACATGCATATGTGTCTTTTTATATAGTGTACGCAAACTTCTGGTTTCAACTGTATATGCTTTGTACAAACATCCTTTTTAGTATGTTTGTTTTACTATTGATTTTCTATGATACAGTATAATTGCTTATTGTTTATTGTAACATGAAATAAAATAAATACAGAAAATCACATTGTAAATGATACAAAGAAGCTGAGCGGCACTTCAGCATTAAAGTTCTACAAAAGTACTAACAAGGGACATGAAGGTCACTCATAAATTATGGCTGAAAGGAAAAAGCTCTCCTGAGAGAAAAGTGGAAGCCAGAAGAAAGAAAAATTTTTTCAAATATTCTTTGAAAACATGTACAGTATGATTGATTGCTCCTTGACCTCATTTTAGAAGCTAAGTGGAGATTGTGTATGAGGGGAAGGAAGCGTGGGTGGTATGAGGTGTAAAAATTATCATTGCAGATATCACCCCCCTTCATACCCTTTTTCAAAAATGTATAGTCCTAGAAAAAAAACAAAGACATCAGACATATTTACAAATGCCCTTTTTTATATTTTGTGCTATTTTTTTCTTTTGTATCACGGTATATATGTATTTCTTATGATTCCTGAAACTGGCCTATGTATCTTGTAATTTTCTTTTAACTTATTTTTTCTCTCTGTTAAAAACTGTCTTTGATAAAAAATAGACTGGATCTTAAAGGGGTTTTATCGTTACAAAGATCATGTCTCAGATTATGGGGACAGTAAAAATAAGCACTTTTGTAATTGGGTTACATTACCTCTGTCACTTGGTTTAGCAGATATCAGCTTCGCTGTAGATCTGTCTTCTATTTCTGCTGTTGCTGGTCAGAACGCCCCCGGGTCGATTCCTGTACCCTAGACACGCCCCCCTGCACTGTGATTGGCTGGCTGACATTTCATTCAGCCTGTTGGGATATGCCCCTAGACAGGAAACGTCATGGACACGCCCCCTGCGCTGTGATTGGCTGCCTGCACACTCTGTGTTTACTTCCCTCTGAGCTGTTAAAATCGTTAGTGAAACCAGAGTCTGCTGCCTCTATGTGCATCTCAGCTCTAGGGGGAAGGATCTGGGCAATTACTGTCTGTTTAAAGGGCTTTTGCCAAGAGGTTGATTCACCTCCTCACAGGTTCAGTTTGAACTTTGAAAAGAAGGCGTTCTGTTCCTCAGATCGAATGCAAGCCCCGCCTCTTTATGACGTCCTCATCTGTATTGTATAACATAAGGATTCAACACCGTGTCTGTATGAGCTGCTTGTATAGTACAGTGCATAGGTGATCAGCTTGGCAAGACTGAGGTTGGGAGTTCAAGTCCCCATCGTTTTTTTTTTTGTTTTTTTTCTCTTATAAATTGTACACATATGTAAATATATGAAAATATATGTGTAGACATCTATAATTTTATATATATACACATCCCATCCTCACAGCCACACCAAGCACTTCCAACATATGTGATACAATGCATATACTCTCAGGGATGAGACATGATATAGGGGAGCTATGTATGTGTATATATATATATCATTATAGAGATTGACATATATATTTTAGGTCTCTCTACATATGTGTAGAATTTAGGGGGGGGGTGGGAATATACCCTGTGAAGGGACTAGAACTCCAAACCCCTTCATTGTAAAACCAACACTCTACCGCTACACCATCACCCCAAGTCAGTTACAGGTTAAGCAGGTTCTTCTCTCAAAGCTGATTTGCTTCTTCCCCCACTGTTTTCACTCATATCACTGACAGCAAGCAGAGATCTTTTCTTGAAGCTGACATTTGTCCTTGTAGTTGTTAAATGGTCTCTGCCTGTTATCATTATAATTTGGTTCAACACCACTAGAACAGAAGTTAAAGCTGCTGGCTTTCAGTGTGTAAACTAAGAGATATAATAGGTGCTTGCTGCAGCTTGTGGAGCCTCAAGGCTGCAGACATAAGCATGCAGGAGGCTACAGAGCTGTTATATCAAGACAACCTCTGCATCCCTGCTTCAAACAAAATGATGATGTCACAGTTCTTCAGTGAGGGGAGACACGCCTCGTGGGAGGGGAGACACGCCTGCTGAAGGAGAAAAAACCCCCGATTTAAAAATCAATCTGAGAAAATT
>JAODAL010056263.1:0-23403 GCA_025379985.1 Phyllomedusa bahiana | reverse complement strand
AAAAAAGTAGGTCTATCTCTTTTATATATAAATGTCTGTGGGCAAAGTGACTACATTACAAGACTTGTCGCCATGTTTACAGTTTAAAATGACAAATTTGGAAACACTGACTTTACTTTTTTAATATCAGGGAAAATGGTAATGTAAAAATGACATTAAAATGATGCCTTTCATATCACGGATAAAAGGCGGCAATGGTTTAATAACTGAGAGAGAGCATTTTACATCTGCCTGTACTAAAGAAAATGAGCCTGGTCAGGAAGGGTGGTAAACGACCTGATCAGAAACTGGTTAATGATGGGCTCAGTGTCTTGTATGTCAATGTTTAGTCTTAAAGTTTAACCACATTGAAAACAAGGTATACATTGTACAGGCGTAGAAAATAACCACAGTTGCTTTTTAATTAATGTTAATCTGTCTTCATAGGATCTCTCTGGTTCCATTGATGACCTCCCAATGGGTGCGGAGGGTGCTCTAAGTCCAGGTGTCAGCACGTCTGGAATCTCCAGCAGTCAGGGCGAACAGAGTAATCCAGCTCAGTCACCTTTCTCTCCCCATACATCACCCCACTTACCTGGAATCAGGGGGCCTTCGCCCTCCCCTGTTGGTTCTCCAGCCAGTGTGGCTCCCTCTCGTTCTGGTCCTCTGTCCCCAACATCTGTGCCAGGTACGTGCATTCATTGTCCTCCTTTTTTCACACTGGTCTTAAACTGTCTGAAACCGCGTTATAACTGAGCGTAGTTTTAATTAAATGCCTTGGGGATGCTTTGATAACTTTCTCTCCTTCATGCTTTGCTTTATTAAGATTGATAACATGGCTGCATTTTATAGTCGTATTGCATCCACAATACCGTATATCTAATATTCTGTGATCTATGTTTGGCTTGCCAGGGTTTTTGGGGTACTGGTATGTCCATGTTCTCACCATCTAAAGTTGGTCAGTGTTTGAGATTAGCACCCTAATTAGTGCCGTCTTTTCCAGGAACCCAGATGCCACCACGTCCTCCTAGTGGACAGTCAGATGGCTTAATTCACCCTACCATGAACCAGGCTGGTCTAGGGCAAGACAGAGGTGATATGTGAGGATATTTAGTACAAGTAATGAATTCACACTTCACATGAAGCATTTCAGTCATCCCAAATGACTTCAGTTAACAATATGATCACTTAAAGCAGGAATCGCCTCATTAAGTAACTAAATGTCTGATTTCCACAGGGTACATGCAGAGGAATACTCAAATACCTCAGTATGGATCGCCACAGCCTGGCCAAGCACTTTCTCCACGCCAGTCATCTGGGGGCCAGATGCATGCCGGAATGGGACCCTATCAGCAGAACTCTATGGGTAGCTATGGACCTCAGGGAGGACAATATGGTCCCCAAGGTGTGTTCTTTGATACAGACTTAAGAACCTTGCCAAAGTTATTTTCTGCATTGTGTTTAATGGGGTTTTAAAAAGTCCCACACCACAATAAAATGAATCGGTGCTTAACTTTCTGAGCTTTGGTGTCCCTTCCATGGCTTGCCACTGAGCCAATAACTGATTTCAGGGGTGACTTGCCAGCATGAGCGGTATGTGACTGCTGAGACCAGTAATTGGAAATTCTCTTTAAAGGGGTTGTCTCGCTACAATGATTAGGGTTTTAATTAAAAGATCTTTAAAAAACAAGCCGCTTTGCAATATATGTTCATTACAAATGTCCTACTGATTTTGAGTTATCCTGTAGTAGGAGTGCATTCAGCTCCTCAAATCACTATAGCCACCGACCTGTTGATTTTTCTCTCACTGGCTGCCAGTGCTGGTGACTCATCAGCTTCTAAATACAGGTCAGAGCACAGAGCCCCTCCCGCACAGTATGAGGGCACTTGTGATGCTTCTGTAGGGGAGGGGGAGGCCTCTGGCTTCTGTCTGTGTAGCTGTGCTGCCTGAATTAACCCTGTGTGTGCCTGCTCCCTCCTGCTCTCTACACAGATTGAGGAGAGCAGAGGTGAGGCTGATCTGTGGTCAGTACGATGTGACAGCAGTGAAGTGTGTTACTATAATCATGATGTGTCTGTGGAGCTTTGACTATACTAATAGAACAGATCAGGGGGGCATGTGAACGGTTCATATCTGCTGTATTAGTGACACATCATGATTATAGTAACACACTTCACAGCTGCCCTGTGTCTGTTCTGACAGGGTTTGTTTGTTGTTGCTTGAGATGTCCGTGGAGATTTGTATGCTGAGCAGGGGGTATAGGAACCTTTACACCCCCCCCTGCTCTGCTATTAGCATACACAGCTTCACAGACCTCTGGTTCCATAGCCACTCATAGATCAGCCCTCTCCCTGCTGTCTCCTGACTCTGTGGAGAGGAGCAGCAAGAGCTCAGCCACAGCAGCACAGTGCAGCTGATCCAGCATTGAGCAGCAGACCTACGCAGGCACACACAGGGTTAACTCTGGCAGCAAACCCCCTCGCCCTCCCCCTGCTGTATAGAAGTTACTGCAGTTGGAGGAGGAGAGCTGTATGTGCTGTGGGGAGGGGGAAAGGGGGAGGAGAAGAGGCAGACAAGAAGCACGCCCCTGAATTCAAAAATCCTATGATGCCAGACACACTGAGGTAGGCTGAAAGCCTGTAGTGAGACAACTCCTTTAAGTTAGAATGTCTATTTCGTGTTGATTTGATGTAACAAAAATTCAGTTTTCTGGAAGTACTACATTGTTACACATATATAGTACTAAATAATAGTATTTTCTTTCCCTTTTACAGGTGGGTATCCCAGGCAGCCAAACTATAATACCATGGCGAATGCAGGATATTCAGGGGGTGGCATGGCTCCTCTTGTTGCCGGTGGTCAGATGCATGGTCAGGGAGGCATGCCACAATATGGAGGACGTATGGGCCATTCGGCAATGGGCAATCGACCATATGGTCCAAATATGGGAAACATGCCGCCACAAGTTGGAAGTGGGATGTGTCCACCACCTGGTATGAATCGTAAAGCACAAGAGGCTGCTGGAATGCATGGCGCTGCCAACTCTATACAGAGCAGGTGGGAATTCCAAACTACATAATCTATGGAACTGACAAGGTTTTTTTTTTTTTTTTTTTTTTTACTTTTTGCTTACTAATCGTATACTTTTTTTTTTCCCCTTTTTTTTTATGTATGCAGGTAACCTGGGTACCCCAACATGAATCAAGCTGGGATGATGGGAGCTGGACCTCCATATGGTCAAGGAATGAACAGTATGGCCGCTATGATGAATACACAGGGACCTCCCTATATGGGAGGCAACATGGCCAACAACTCAGGTAAGATGTAACATTTTGGTAGTGCTTTCGAGTTCACTTTTGGTTGTATTGCCTTATAATCAGTTTATCATAAACATATCTGTTTATCACTAACACAATTTCTTTGACAGGCATGGCTGGGAGTCCAGAACTCATGGGACTCTCGGATATTAAATTGACCCCTACTCCCAAGATGAATAATAAAGCAGATGGAACACCTAAAGCGGAGACCAAATCAAAGGTATTTTGAAAGTGGATATAGTATGAAAATTATTTGAATGTTGCCGATTTCTTTTTAGAGACCATGTTACTTGTTTTTGCTCAGCTACCTGTTTAGACTTTTAACATGTGCTTTTTTTTTGTTTGTAGAGAAAGAACCATTGGCTTTTTAAAGGGGATGGATACTTATAAAATATTTTTTTATGTGAATGGATATCATGCTTGGTTTCATTAAAATCATGTTGCTCTAAGGCCATGTTCACACCATATTTGTCAAAACAAATTTATAAATGTACTCATGTAACCATGGCCTAAGAGCTTAGAGGTTTTAACGCTTGATAAGGAGAGAGATCAAGATTTTAAAATTTATTTTCAATTACAGTGCAGGTTAGGTAATGCCCTATATATGGGTGTAAACGGTGTACAAGGGAGGAAGCGTGATTTGGCTTTTGGTACGCAGTTTTTGTTGGGTGCCATGTCGTATTTGCAAAGCCTCCAAAGTACCAGAACAGGTGAAATCTTCCAGACGTCACCCCATTTTGGAGTCAACGCCCCTCATGGATCTCATCTAGGGGTGTATTGTGCATTTTGAGTGCACAGATGTTCCATAGTTTTTGGGGTTTTTTTGTTTTGTTTTTTTTAGCATTGGGCCATTACAATGGGGAGGGGGATATGTAGTTGGTAATATTTTTTTTGTGGTTTCAATTTTACAGCGGGAGCCTGACAGGATAACTTTACTATGGGGGTCGATACAATTACATTGATATAAATTTTATATAGTTTTTTTTGTGTTATTTTTACAGAAGAGAAATTAAGTCTATAAAAAATTGCGTTTTTATGTTCTATTCTGACAGCCATAACTTATTTTTCTGTGTTTGGAGCTGATTATGGGCTTGTGTTTTGCAGGATGAGTTGACATTTTTATTAGTACCATCATGGGGTTCATATGACGATTTGATCACTTTTTATAACAGTTTTTGTGTGGTGTTTTGAACAAAATACAGCAATCCTAGTAGTGTTTATTTTTTTACAGCAGCTACCATGCGGTATAAATGAAATGCTAGCTTTACTCTGCAGGTCGATACGGTTAAGGCTTGTTCACACGGAGTTTTGCCCTCTGTATTAACATCCACTTTGTAGATGTGTCTCGGGGACCGACCAGACGAACCCAGAGACACATCTAACAATTAGAAGTGTGTTTAATACTGCCGGCAACGAGGAACACGCAGCGGCGTTCACACGAGAGATTCGCCACTTGCATGTTTGCCCCTGCGCCTGTCGGGTCCATCTTGCGGATGCGATCAAAGAATTGTGTGTCAATTCTTTGATCGGGTCCGTAAAGTGGACCCGACAGGCACAGGGCAAACATGCAGCGGCGATCTCTCATGTGAACGCCGCTGCGTGTTCCTCGTTGCCAGCAGTAATAAACACACTACTAATTGTTAGATGTGTCTCTGGGTCCGTCTGGTCGGTCCCCGAGACACATCTACAAAGTGGATGTTAATACAGAGGGCAAAACTCCGTGTGAACAAGCCCTAACAGAGATAACCAATTTTGTGTATATTTATTTTTCTGTGTAGGGGCTTGTTTTTTGTGGGAGGCGTTTTATTGGTATCATTTTTGGGGGACAAGATTGTTTTTTTTTTTTATTGGTTTTAAATCGGTTTTTTTGAAAGGCAGGGTGAAGAAAATACTGCAATCCTAGTAGTTTTATTAACGGACGCTCACCGTGCAATATACGTGACAGGTAGTTTTACTCTTACTCTGTGGGTCGATACGATTACGGTGATACCCAGTTTATATAGTGGGTTTTTTTGTGTTTAATGCGAAATCGCTTTAACCACTTAACGCACCTGGACGTATGCATACGTCCTGGACATCGTGCGAACTCTAAAGCAGAGTTCGCACGATCGCTGCAGTATGTCAGCTGTATATTACAGCTGACATCCCACAGCATCGGCCGCGACCGGAGATCACTCTTGCCATACAGGCCAATCGCTCTTGCAAACAGGAGGTTTGACTGAGGGCACCCCTACCCAAACTAAAGGAGTCTATCATATTCCCGTTCACTCTACTCTTAGCCCTTGGATTCGCATATAACATTTGGACCTACGAAATGAACTTGGGCCCATATCCCATCCCCCTCATCAAGAGGTCTTCTTTTTTTTTTTTCCTAGATAAAAAGCAGACTCTTAAAAAGAGAACAATTATCATGTAATGAAAGGACAGATCTAGCCGTGATAAAACCGTAACATGAAACTATTGATATTTAAAGGAAATTTCGAATGATGCCTTATGATACTCTTGACACTGGAATGCGTGCATGGATTTATCATTCTACATGTTCCTTGCTGGGGCATTACAGCTGTAAACCAAATCTCAGTGAGAGGACAAGTTATACTGTTAATCTGTAAACAACTCAAACTACTTACTGCTACAAAGATAAGAACCACCCGCTCCACCTTATTGATATATCTCCTTTGTAACTTCCAGATATCCCACTTTTTGTCCATTTGTATGAATGTGACTGAGATTTTGTTGTTAACCATATCTGATGGAGAGAACAAAGCCTTAAAGGGGGTTTTCTATTGGGCCTTTAAACGGGGTTACACAGCCCTTTTTGTTATATTTTAAGGGCCCGATTGCAAAACATTTTTAAAAATGAAAATGACTATTGCAGAGAATTTTTTTTTTTTTTTTATCCCAGTCATGCTCCAAGTTGTAATGCCTTTTTGGTTTTTGTTTTACTCTTTTAAACGAAATCCAGCCCCCTTTCTACCACTAAAAGGGGAGAAAATACAAAAACTGTAGGAATTGGGGCGGTGAACCAGAGGGGAAAAATGGGGGTGGATTTTCCCTGTGGGTTCACAGAAGAAAAGGCGATGGGCATAAACTTTTTTACTGTTTGTTGGCAAAAACCTTAGCTTGTACCTTTTTTTACATTTTCGGGTCAAGGATATTGGTGGGGGCTCACCCGGGGTCTGTTTTTTTTTGGGTTTTTTGTTTTGTGTGTAAAAATTTTTTTCTGCCCTTTTAAGGGCATGTCCCCACAAAAAGGGGTTTTGGCGGTTTTTAGGCGGTTTGCGGTTTTTCCCGACCCCCTTTAAAAAAAAAAAACCGTCCGAAGATGAGCACAAGGGCTCCTATAAAAAAACCCCTTTTCAAGGGTTTTACCGCCGCGGGCCCCCCAAACGTCTTTAAAAATGCACATTTTTTGTCCTGTTTTGGGAGAAATAGGGTGCTAAAAATGTAAAGGGGGAGGGCTTTTTCCCGTGGGGAAACGGTTTGCAAAAACGGGCCCAAAACCCCGGGTTCCCAAAAAACCCTGCCCCGGTTTTTTGCCATTGCTGGGGGGGCCGGCCCAAAAGGGTTTTTTTTTGGGAGTTTTTTGTTCTTAACCCCCATGTTTTTATTTCCCCCTCTTTTTAATACAGGTAAATAAGAACAAAAAATGGAGGGGAGTTTTGCAAAAAACCTAAATGGGGGGCACATCAATCAGCGCACCCGGGGTCCCTAAAAAAAAAAGTACATACGGTTTTCTGTATGCATTTGAGTGCAAAATTGAAAGGGGGGAAGACCCACCACCTGATATATTTGCTTTCTCCCCCAAAAAAGAAAAAAAAAAAAACAAGCAAAAATCCAACCCCCCCCGGGGGTAAGACTCATTTTACGGGCTTTTGAAGATTACTAGTTTTGAAAAAGTGTTTAAGAGGGCCAAGTTTTAATTTATTATGGTTCCCTTACTTTAGCTGGCTCAGGCTCCATGCAGGGACCGCAGACTCCTCAGTCCCCCAAAGAGCTCTATGGTAAAGGGGGGGAAATCAAAAAACCCCCCACCCCAAAGGCATTCCCCCCCCAACACACCCAAAGATGCCCCCCAATCCCAGGCATGAGGAAAAAGTTTTTTTTAAAATTTCCCTTTTAAATTAAAAAGGAGAAATTTTCATGACTTTAAGAGTTAAAAATTTTGGAGTAAAATTTTAAAAGGACTGCCAAAGCTTTAAAATAATTTGGGTTACACAGGGCTTTGTGTACCTTAAATGCAGCCCCTTATTTTTTAAAAAAATCCCTTCTATGTGCACCAATATTACTACTTGATGGTGTTGGTAATTCCATCATGCAGGTGACATGGACACTTGAAGCTCATTAATGATGCCTCTTCTGCTTGCAGCAGAAGACTGCCACGCAATATCCGATACCCCACACACTTTGGTACAATTACTTGTGATCTTTTTGCCCCACAACACCCGCCAAATAAACCTGAGAATCAGAACAGACTTGTAGAGAAGGTTCATTGTTACACCTGAACCCCCTGGTATGCTTTAAAGTCTTTAAACTTTTCTTTTTTTGGTTAGTCAAAAATTGTTTATCTCCTTTAATGTCTCTACATAAAGGAATAACTCGGTGGGTCTTCAGGATGCATTTGACGGTTCAGATCCCTTTTTACCCCGAAGGGCGAAATTTTTTATACTCCAATCCAAAGGGGACCCCGTCAGCATGATGGGCAGGGGAAAGCCTTATTTATTTCTAGCAAAGGGTCCTTATGGTGGCATGAGGAAAGGTAAGCAAAAAAAAAAAAAAATTTTGGGTTTTTAAAAAAGGGGGAGGCGTTAGGATGATTGACCCCCAACCAAATTTCTTTAGGGTGATCCTTTCATGTTTCGGGCAAGGACCCAGGGGGGGCCCCTAGGAGACCCTTATTTTGGGTCAGGCCCAGGTATGCCAAATATGGCTCAGCGTCAGCATTATTCTTATGGCGGTTACGACAGAGTGAGGTAAGTCTACCGAGAATTTATAGGGCCCAATTTTATTTAATTTTTTTTTTTTTTAATACTTATGGCCTAACTGCAAAAAAAATCTTCCAATAGTCTACCACTGCAGGTGTTATGTCCATTGTTCATTAAATATATAGAAAACGCATTACACACCTATTAGGGTTTTTCATATTCTGAAAAAAATTTTTGGGTGTATTACACAATATGGAGACACTGCATGGCATATTGGGTTTTGGAGAGATTAGTCTAGTATTCAGATGCTAAGCACAGTGTTGCAACATTTCAACTGGTTTTAGCCTTAGTCAGGAACATCTGGTGGTCTAGGTAGGTCTGGTTCTACCTAGACCATCAGATGTTCCTGACAAAGGCTAAAACCATTTGAAATGCCGGAACATTGCGTTTTCCATCTTAATACTAATCTCCAATACCCAATAGGCCATGCAGAGGTGACCATATTGTGTAACCTATCCTACAAATAAAATGGACAAAACACTTTAATCGCACGTTGGGGGTGCTGTGAATTTTCTATGTATTTAGTGGATGAGACATTTTTCTCAGAGCACCCTATTCTTATCCTAAACAGGTGTGGAACCTTCCTTGATGTCCATCATACATGTGACACTGCGCCCTTTGTGTCTCTGCCGCATGTTGGAAATGCCACTAAGGCCATAGATGGCTGCAAATAGGCGAATGTTTACATGGAGTTGCCGTTTTAGGCAGTAGGGTGTCTTTTTTTTTTTTTTTTTATTATTTAATCTTGCACAATCCCTCAAGTTATCAAACGTTACATTTACCTAAATACAGCAAAATTGTTTATCTTGATCTGTTGAAGGCCAGAGACTGGGCTTGGTCCAGAAGGAAGCATGGGGAGCACTGGCACTCAGCCAAATATGATGCCTTCCAACACAGACAGTGGCATGTACTCACCAGGACGCTATCCCCAACAAAGGTTAGGATTGCCTAAAAATATGTGACGAAATATTCATGTGCATGTGTTTTTGCTTCAAAAATATTTAGCCGACCATTTGGATGAGATCTTGTTGTTGTTTAATTTTTTCCTACACCGGCACTTTCATCCTAGGCATGACTCCTACAGCAATCAGTACCCAACACAAGGTACATCAGGTAGTCCCTATCAAAGTCAACAGACCCCAATATATCAACAACAGGTAAGCCACATATAAGGTCATGTTCACACGGCTTATTTGGGCACGTATTTCAGCCCGTAATTTGCGGCGTACTCGCAAATTACGTCTGGAATACGTCCCAGTCATTACAGTAATCCACAGTTCTCATAGAGAACTATGGATTACGTCTCCTCTCCCCGCTTGGAGAATCCGCCGAGCGGGGAGAGAAGTGACATGTCATTTACTAGCGGTGTATACGTGCCGCTAGTAATGATAGTCAATAGGCCGGCGAGGTGCTGGCCTCCTGCCCCCGTCCACACGGCGTAATTGCGGGGCCTACATGGCCTAAAAGGCCTAAAAATTAGGCCCTTGTAATGTGGGAGCTTAGTTTTTTACCCCAGTTTGTCTTCATCCATGTATGCACTACTTTTGTTTTTTTGGGGGGTGGAGGGGTGGGAATAGGAGGGCGAAGGGCGGGGTAGGTTCCCCTCATTTTTATAGTTTGGTAGACCTTGAAAATTTTGATTTCCTCTTTTATAGGACGGATTACTTATTTTTACAAAAATTTGTAATTTTACAGAACTACAAGCGTCCAATGGATGGTAGTTATGGGCCATCTTCTAAACGCCATGAAGGGGAAATCTACAATGCTCCTTACGCCGGGGCACAGAGTGGTCAAGGTCAACAGCAGCCACAGCCTCAACCGCAACAAACACCTGGGTCAGGGGTGCAACCGCCGACTGGACAGCCTTCTCCGGCTCCAAGTTCACAGCCTACTCCAGACCCTTATGGTCAATATGGGAGTGGATATCCACAGGGTGCTGGGGAGCGCAGGCCTGCACCCACAGGGCAGAATCAGTTTCCTTTTCAGTTTGGGCGTGAACGGGTTTCATCTGCTCCAGGGAACACCACACAGCCACCTCTACCACAGAGTGGAATAGGAGGCTCTACAGAAGGAGCCCAACCTGGAGCCATGTGGCAAGGTCGAGGAGATATGAGCTACAATTATCAGGGGAGGCCTGGTCCTCCACCAGCCAGCACCCAAGGACCTGGTTATCATTCTGGGCCTCCTCGTGGAGATGATATGGTGCATTCAGACCAGCGACTTAGCCACGAGGGCCAGTGGCCACCTCATGTTAACAGGCAGCAGCCCCCATATGTGCCTGCCCCTGGCCCACCTCTGAGCAGAGCTCCACCACAGTCTGGATACCAAGCCTCCTCGAGCATGCCTAACCATCTGCCTCAGGTAGCTAGTCCAGCCACCCCTCGGCCACTGGAAGCCCACACCTCACCCAGCAAGTCCCCATTCCTGAAGATGCAGAAAGCTGGACCCCCTGTGCCTGCATCACATATTGTGCCCACCCCAGCCCAGCCACCTCTTATTCGCAGGGACATAACTTTCCCTCCAGGTTCGGTGGAAGCCACACAGCCTATACTGAAGCCACGGAGGCGCCTCACGTCAAAGGAGATTGGTATGTTAGAGGGAAGAATACAGGTTTAAAGATTTGTTGCACGGTCTGTTTTAAAATGTTAAAGGGTTATTCACATCCCCTAACTCCCAGGTTAGGAAACGGGAATGAGCCAGCCGCAGAGAACAGAGGTGATCATGCATGTGCGGGACTCTGTTCTATGGGAGTTTCAGTACAGCAGTGTGACTGCTTTACTGAACTACCATTAAAATAAATGTAGAATACCACAAGTGCAAGCCATCTCCTGCATCTGCACAGAGAACTTCAGGGGTATGTTCTCAGGATAGGTGCAAGTCCCAGAGGTGGGACCCTCACACAGCAGACATCTGTGGTATGTCATATTGGTTACAAAAGGGAATATATTTTATAAGAGGATATAAAATATCTTTGCATAGCAACCAAGTAGTATAATTATGTAGAATTGGTGCTCTCCAATTCATCTTTAAATTGCCTCTTTATTGAATCCTGTGATTTCAGTATCATTTTCTTATTGGAATGTGTCCCAATTTTTCAATATAATTTTTTTTTTCTTTTTTAATCAAAGAACCATTTTAAGTGTTTCTTGACTTGAAATTATTAGGACATTACACTGGTGTACAGATTGTTACAGAATTTTCTGTTTTCTAAAAAACCCATGAGTAAATATCTTTGATATCACACTTTTAGGGACTCCTGAGGCTTGGCGTGTGATGATGTCATTAAAATCTGGCCTTCTTGCTGAAAGTACCTGGGCACTGGACACGATTAACATTCTTCTTTATGATGACAACAGTATCATGACATTTAACCTCAGTCAGGTAAGGTTATTCATTTTGTTTGAGGAGCTTTTCTATTCTTTATTTCTGAGCTTGCAGTTGACTTTACTGTTGGTTCTTGCAGCTCCCTGGGATACTGGAGTTCTTGTTGGTAGAATATTTCCGACGATGCCTGATTGAAATCTTTGGGATACTCCGGGAGTATGAAGTTGGAGAGCCTGCACAAAAGACCCTACTTAATCCCTCCACTCATGGCTCCCACAGCCCAGTTATAGGTAATGCAGAGTCCAGTGATGAGGAGGACTGCCAACCATCATTAGATGGCGATATCCAAAGCGAGGATGAAGGTGAAGAAGAAAGGAAGGCCTATTCAGCTCCCTGCAATTCAAGTGAAGATACTCAGCGGCATACCAGCAAGTTTGACAAACTTCCAGTAAAAGTAGTTCAACGGGAAGACGCCTTTGTGTTGGACTGCACACATCAGCTGGGTCGTCGGCAAGAATTTGATAGTGGCCTCTTACACTGGCGAATAGGAGGGGGTGACACAACTGAGCACATCCAGACTCACTTTGAGAGGCGTCCTGAGCCCTCTTTTCGTAAACGTCCCCAAACAAAGCGTCGCTCAAAGGAGCAACAAGTTCCTGTTGCAGAAGATACAGCTGCCACCATAGTTGATGTCTTGTGTTCCCGGTCCAGTTCATTGCCGCCGGATTCAGGAGAAATTGCTGAAGAGGACTCGGATTTTCAGTTAGGTGGTAGTCCACCACCACGCAACAGACATGGTCTTAAAATTCTTGAGGCTGAACCACGCAGCAAAGATGAAACCCCACTGTGCACGCTGGAAGATTGGCAAGCTGCACTCCCTCGTCGTTGTGTGTGCATATCAAATATCTTGCGTAGCTTGTCTTTTGTGCCAGGCAATGACTTTGAGATGTCCAAACACCCAGGACTGTTACTGCTCCTTGGGAAACTTGTGCTGCTCCATCACAAGCACCCAGAAAGAAAACAAGCACCCCTCACGTATGAGAAAGAGGAGGACAGAGACCAAGGAGTTAGTAGCAATAAGGCTGAATGGTGGTGGGACTGTTTGGAAATGTTGCGCGAGAACACACTGGTCACCCTTGCCAATATATCTGGTCAGCTTGATCTTTCCCCATACCCTGAAAGCATTTGTTTGCCCATCCTCGACGGTCTGCTACACTGGGCAGTTTGTCCATCAGCTGAGGCTCAGGATCCATTTGTAACGTTGGGTCCCAATGCGGTACTTTCTCCCCAGAGACTTGTGTTGGAGGCCCTTAGCAAACTGAGCATTCAAGATAGCAATGTGGACCTAATACTCGCCACACCACCTTTCACTCGTCTCGACAAATAAGCTGTTATGGCGGACATTGGTGAGGTTCTCCTACAGTGAACAGTAAAATAAAAATCCAGTCTGCAGGGAAATGGCAGTGGTGCTTCTAGCAAATTTGGCACAGGGGGATAGTTTTAGTAAAACTGCAAGGGCTATTGCCTTCAGGAAAGGCAAGGATCGTAACATGCTCTAGGTTATCGTGAGGAGTAGTCTCCGGCAGCCAACTCAATGCCTGCAGTGTTCAGGCCCAACTGCGGCATTTACATGGACCCTCTGCTCCCTTTGAACCCACAAGTACGGACATGATGCGACGGGCCTCTCGTGCCCTGCTTGCTTTGGCAAAAGTTGAGGAGAACCATTCTGAGTTCACACTGTATGAGGCCCGTCTGCTGGACATCTCAGTGTCTCCACTAATGAACTGCTCCGTGTCACAGGTCATCTGCGATGTTCTCTTCTTGATTGGCATGTCATGCAGCTGAGGGGAAAAACTTCGCAAGATTGGTTTGCTCCTCCCTTCAACGTAGAAAGGAATCCTCCCTGACTGATTCCTTACCCTCTTCCTTCCCTCCCTTTTTATTTATGCAAAAAACTACGTCTCAATCCACTGTCTGCCCCAGAGAGGAAACCTGGTCACCCTTGTGGAATTTCCCACCCACTATTCCTCCTTGTGTTTTGGTGTTAACCAAAGCTACTGTATTTCAGTGAATTTTTATTTTTATTTTTTTTTTTAAACTAGGGGAAGGGGCTCCACTGTAACTACACTTCCCTCCCCCAAGTCTACTGTTAGGCCCACAACAGCCAAGGGATGGGCTCCATATTCTAAGGAGATAAAGACTTCTGAATCTTCAAGGAAGGAGAAGGATTCCCTTCTTTATCTTAAAATTAACTTGCCCTACTCCTCACCTTGCAATCTTTAGACTAGAATTTGTGTGCCCTGATCCTTTAAACAGAAGAAAAGAAAAAAAACAAAAAAAAAAACCCTGAAAAGAGACATTACCTTTTTAACTGTGCTGAGAAACCCCCGCAGAATCCAATCGGAGCTGGAAAAACCCACAACCTCAGAGACTCCAGATGTAGGTTTTTAAATGGAGAGCGGCAATGGTCGCTTTTAGTTTCCGGAGGAGAGAGAGACGCAGAGAAGTCGCTTTTCCCCCAAAGTTTCATGTGAAGCAACACCCTTACCTCTTTAAACTTAGATTGTAATAATCGGAGATCGCCTCTTATAACTGGTTTTAACCTTTAGCTTGTAGGTTGCAAAGCTAGCGATGTATAGTATTATACTTGATGATGTACATTTTCTGACAACCTCTTGTATTCCCCTCAATATTTCCTCACTTAACCCTCACCACCCTCACAAAGCTCTTTCTTGGATCTATGGAAAAAATGGAGGAATGGTCACGGTTACTTTCCCTAAGGCCTTTCCAACCATCCTCCAATGGAACCCCCCCCCAGGCTCCCTCCCCTCCCACCCACCCGCCCCGCCTCCCTGTGTTGGTTTGACCCACAGAGCAGCAACCCCACCCATCACCTCTTCCCTCTTTCACCCTTTGTATATCCAGCAATTCTATCAACTTTTACTTTTTTCCATTTCCAATCAAGGTGTGAGTTTTTGTTTTTTTTCTGTTTTTTTTGTTAGTTTCAGTTCCAACAATTTGACATTTTTTTCCAGCGATTTCTGCATATTTGTAGCTCTGAAAAAATGTAAATTTCAGCCTATTCCTTCTTTTATTTGTTTTATTTTTATTTTTGCTTAATGAATATCATTTATTCAGTATAAAATCTTTATACTATATGTTCCACATGTTAAGAATAAATGTACATTAAATCTTGTTAACAGAGTTGTGAAGAGCTTTTCTATGAGTTATCTAGTCTGAACTACTGATTTTAGTAGTATTTCAGTGTCCTAGAAATGCTTAGATACGGTTTTCAGTCTTTGTATTCATGTATACTAGGGTGGCTCTTAAAAATGAAAGTTTAAAATTTCCTGTTCTCATCCCTTCAAGCTTGGTAAATTTTGGTAACTTCTGTTTAAATTTTGGTTAACATTTAGAGGTAGCATTTGTGCATTTAGAGGTAGCACATGGTTAAAATATGAAAGTGGTTAATTCAAATGTCTCACCCCCTGAAGAAGAACTCCTTACGAAGAGGAGAATTTGTGTAAATTGTTTTTTGCAATTGGACAGCATTTACAGGTGGCCCTTGCATTTTCACAAATTGCAAAATGCTTCCACTAATTCCACTGAAGGACACGTGTAAATGCTGTCCAATTGCAAAAACAATTTAGACACATTTTCCTCTTAAGTGGAGCAACTTCAGGAGGTGAGACATTTGAATTAACTACTACTTATTTTTTTAACTTGTGCGAAGGGCCACCCTAATGTGTATATACTAGGTTCCTATGTTTTTGATCTACAAAGACCACAGCTTTTAATCTGTTTCTTAACAAATGATGGGCCACTTAGTTTTTGTAGTTGATTGCATTCTGTGGTCACTGTAGAGAAGTATGAAATTGTGGATGAGGTACCTAAGTGTGTTTCCCCAAAAATTTGGGCAGATGGCTATATGTTGTGATTACATAACTGAAGGCTGTTAATAGTCCTAGAACAGCCATTTTTGGAGTCTATTATCCAGTGCCCGACAGACCTGTTGACTAATTATGGGGTCTTCCATATAGTCGTTGGTCGGCCATTTACACTTTAAACTTTTCTTTTTGTTAAATAATCTTGTGCATACTTTTATTCACTGCTTAAGCATTAAAATGGCCAAATACTATACATAGAACGGGTATACTGAAGTTTGATGCGGCTAGACATCTCTTCGTATTAGTCCATAGTCCAAACTTTTTCCCATATCGGGGTTAACAGAAGATGGCGATAACCTGAGCGGAGCAAACACCCACCGTGCTGCGACATTTCTCCTCCCCCATCTCAAGCAAGATGCGACCTTTCGAGGAGCTCTCCTCCCCTTTCTCAAGCAAGATGCGTGAGAACGGGGGAGAGCCCCTCAAAACGTCACAGCATGCCCTGTGTGTGTTCTGCTCAGATTATTGGCGCCTCCTGTTAACCCCGATGTGGGAAACAGTATGGACTAATACGGACAGATGTCTCTACCCGCATCAGACCACACTTACAGTGATCAACGAGTTTAGTCTATATATAGTATTTGGAGATTTTAATGCGTAACCAGTGAATTAAAGTATGCACAAGATTATTTAGTAAAAAGAAAAGTTTAAAGTGTAAATGGCCAACCAATGACTATATGGAAGACCCCATAATCGGTCAACGGGTCTGTCAGGCAGAATCCAAAAATGGCTGTTCTAGGACTATTCACATCCTTAAATTCGGTAATCTCAGCATATAGCCATTTGCACACTTATTTTATAATTTTGTTGTAAATAATTTTTATTAACATTTTCAAAAATAAGTACAAACAGTACCCCCTAACGTGGGGGAATAATAAAACTGGGTCGGGAGGGGGGGGGGGTGCAGGTGAGTATTAGGGTGAATGCAACAGACGCCATAACATTTTCCCGAAAATTTGGGTAGTCGAAATTTCGGGGCATATCAAAAAACAAAGGTCAAAGTCAGAGTATAACCGGGATATGGTATCAATTCAATGGCATAACAAAGTCTGCATAGAAATATCAGAAATTAATTGGTTCTTATCCATAAAATACAACATCAGCAACTAGCTGGTCTCCAACCCCCTCACTAGGGGGTGCAAGAAAAAAACAGAAAAAAAAAAACGGGGGACGAGGGGGGGACGGTATCCGGGAGTGTGAGTCCCCCCCCCCCCCCCCCCAACCGAGTGGGGATTAAAAGAATGATGACAATGGATAGATGTCAGTCTCCGCTTAGTGGGTTTGCGGAGTATCTAGGATTGGGAGTTGACCTCCGGCAGCACATTCCAAATACCAAGTGGTATATTGGAAGTAGAAACGTATACAAGTTTTGCACAAATTTTTGGGAAAACCCACGTGTCATCCACAATTTCATACTGCTCTATAGTGACCCCAGAATGCAATCAACTATAAATGGGATACTCAAGGTGGAAATAATCCTAGTTTGTGGCAACTTTTATATATGACTGAGTATGGCGTCTGTCTGTTTCAGTAATGGTTGTCCTTTCACAAGAACCTGGTGCTGCATTCTGGGCAAATGATAATGGCAGTTACAACTGAGGCACCTGATGGCGCTCCAGAGGCAGAGTAAACATGGATGCAGTCAAACCAAGCACCTGGTGTTTTTCTCCTGCTTTTTGTGATGTCCTTTACATTAAACACATTTAACTTCCCCTCCTTATTGTGCAGGATGTCACAAATTGTATACCCTATTATCACTGCTCCCGGACTCTGGAAGGATCGTGTTTCACATGTTGGGCAGCAGCTCAACAGTAGTGCGCTACAGAATATATGGTAGTTGTGTAGTTTAGAAGGATTGGAGCAGTATTATGAAACTGTAAAAGGGGGAAGAGGGGTAAGACAAAACGATTGCCCAGATCAATCAAGCACAGATTCAGGGAATCCGTATGTAAGGTTCCCTGCCCAACAACATCAATACAAAGTTGTTGGAGGGTTTGGCAAGATAATGTAAAGTTATGATCAATAGTAGCATCATGTGCTGGACATCCATACCCATTGGTATTTTAATATCTTATTCTTTTATTCATTCTGAAAAGCCATTTTAAAGATCAGTTTAGTTTGTAAACATTTGTATGTCCATTTATAAAGCTACAGGAAACCCTTAAAGGGGTATTTTCATCTCCACACCACTAATTACTAGAATGGAGCTCTGGTGTCCCTATTACCACCTCATTGACAAAAGTCAAAGTATTTGAAAGGAGCACTGGTTCATCAACCATGCTGACACAATACTCGAACTCTAGGAAAGATAGGCAAGTAAAGCGACTCTATGATCATTCTTTGCATAGGTAATGTCAGCAGTGGGAAACCCTTAAAGAGGTGTTTCCATTACAGCAAGTGTTGCTGTAAGGGCCAATTACTGTAAAGTAAGCATTTTTCAGAATGTTTGTTAAAGTGTGTGCTTTACCTAATACGGGCCTTTTTTTTTGCACCTTCAACTTGCTCTCGTCTCCATGGTTATTGACCACCACTGTGTGCAGTGAACTGTTCACGTAGTAGTATTAGGAAAGCATACATACAGGCAAGAGGTTTTCTGATGTCATCGCAGTGCCACTTGGAGGAACTGCCCATTTTTTTACGCAAAGAGCAGCAGGGAAGGGGAGATGAGTGCAAGTTGAAGGTGCAAAAAGGCCTGTACTACGAAAAGTATTCATATTTTTTTAATAAAACATGCTTTTTGAAAATTATTTACTTTACAGTAAATGTCCCTGGCAGCTGCATTTGCTGTTATGGGAATCCCCTTTAAGTATTTTCCACTATTAACCCCTTAAGGACCCAGCCTGTTTTGACCTTCCTGACAGTCCTATTTTTGAAATCTAACGTGTCAATTTATGTGAGAATAACTTTTTGACACTTTTACCTATTCATGTGATTCAGAGATTGTTTTCTCGTGACACATTGTGCTTTAAGTATTTAAGAAATTTTTATCCTTTACAATCCTTGTTTGTTTGTTGAAAATATCACAATTTCATGAAAATTTGGAAAAATTTGCGATTTTGAAAGTTGCAAAAATTTCTTGCGTGCAAGACAGATAATTTTCACCCCAAAATGTTTATAAACCAGCATCTACCAGTATTAGGTGGCATCATTTTTTAAATGTTTTTTTTTTTTTTTTTTTTTACATTAGAGGGCTTAGAAATTTAGTAGTAATTTTTCACATTTTCAAGAAAATTTGCAATATACATTTTTTTTAGGGATCACTCCAGTTCTGACGTGGTTTAAGGGGCCTGCATGTTAGTTTACCCCCATAAGTGACGCCATCTGAGAAACTAGACCCCTTAACGTATTTACAACACCTATTTAGGAAGTTTGATAACCTTCAGATATTTCACAGAAATTAAAGCAAAGTGCAGGTGAAATTTCAAAATTTCCTTTTTTTTGCGATTTTCAATATCCATTATTCACTGGAATACGGTAAATGGACTAGGTAAATTTCAACTTAATATCAATTCCCCCAGGTCTGCCGTTTTTAAAAGATATCCCATATGTGGCCCTAGTGCATTATTTGACTCGCCCATAAGTCCCAGAATAGGAGGAGCACCTACTATACTCTGGGGTCTCATTTTCAATACGAATTTATTTAGGCGCCATTTCAGGTTTTGGGGGCACCCTAAGGTGCTAAAACTTAATAAAAACCCCCAAATAGACCGCATATTGGGGAAAATACACCCCTTAATGAATTATTCCAGGGGTGCATTGAGTATATAGATCCCACGGTGATTCACAATTTTTTTTAGCATAAGGCTGTGAAAATTTTAAAAAAAATTTTTTTTCAATCTGCAATTTTAGCTTAAAATGTTTCATATATACAAGGAATCCCGAAAAAAGAACCCTAAAACTTTGTTAAGCAATTTCTTCCAAGTTCGGCAATACCCTACATGTGGGTGTAAACTGCTGTTTGGGCAGATGGCAGGGCGTATAAGGGAGGGAGCGCTATTTGGCTTTTGGAACGCAGATTTTGATGGGGCCAGGTCCCTTTGCAAAGCCCCCAAAGTAGCAGAACAGGCGAAACCTTCCAGAAGTCGCCCCATTTAGATTCAACACCCATCAGGGATCTCATCTAGGGGTTTTACTGTGCATTTTGGATGCAAAAGGTTGTTCCATAAGTTTTTTTTTTTGCATTGGGCAATGAAAAGGGGGGGGGAAACGCAGTTCGGTCATTGTTTTGAGTTTAAAATTTTTCAGCATTTACCCGTGCAGTGTAAATGATGTGATAATTTACTTTGGGGTCGATCAATTACAATGATATAGATTTTATATGTTTTTTCTGTTTTTATTACTTTTACACAGTAGAAATAAGTCTTAAAAAATTGCGTTTTTATGTTGTTTCCCATTCTGACAGCCATAACTTTTTTTTTGCTGTGTGGGAGAGCTGTGTATGGGCTTGTTTTTTTCTGGATGAGTTGAAGTTTTTATTGGTACCATTTGGGGTGCATATGATGCTTTTTTTTATTAAGGTTTTTGAGATGTTTTGAACAAAAATACAGCAATCTTGGTAGTGTTATTTTTATTTTTTATAGCGGTCACTGTAGGTATTATGACATGGTAGCTTTACTTCCCGCAGGTCAATACGATTACACCGATACCCAATTTGTATATTTTTTTTATGTTTTTACTGCTTTTATACAATAAAAACACTTTTATTAACCAGAAAATGTTTTTGCACCGCCATAAATCTGAGAGCCATAAACTTTTTTTTTGTGCTTTGGGGCTGGTAGGGGGCTTTTTTTTGCGAGAGGAGTTGAAAGTTTTATATTAGTATCATTTTTGGGGGGACAAGGCTTTTTGATCGCTTTTAAATCCATTTTTGGAGGCCAGGGTGAAGAAAATACTGCAATCCTAGTTGTGTTTTTTCTTTTATTTTTTAACAGGGCTCACTGTGCAGTATCCGTGATAAGTTAGCTTTACTCTTTGGGTCCTACGATTATGGCGATTCCCTTTTTTATTGTTTTTTTTATGTTAAAGCACTTTAAAAAAAAAAAAAAAAGTGTTTTTTAGTGTGTTAAAACAATTTTTTATGCATCGCTATCTTCTGAGAGCTATACATTTTTTATTTTTCCGTATACAGAGCTGTATAAAGGACTTTTTTTTGCGGGATGAACTGACGTTTTAATTGGTACAACTTTGGCGTTTCTAGGAGTTTTTGATCGCTTTTATTCCATTTTATGTGCTGCGGGATGAAAAAAATATCTTTAAATTTTGTGATTTTTTTTTTTTGTTTTTTTTTCTACGGCGGTTTCACCGTACGGTTAATTAACATGACAGTTTTATAGGCGGTCGTTACGCACGCGGCGATACCAAATATGGGTACTTTATTATTTTTTGATCTTTTTTGGGGCGATTGGCGTTTGTAAAGGGGAAAAGGGCGGTGTAAGTATTTTTATTTTATTTTTCGTGTTTGTGTTTTACTTGTTTTTCAGTTTTTTTCACTTTTTCACATTTTTATTTTACTTTTCCCCATAGGGGATTTGAATGAGAGATCTTTAGATCTCTCATTCAATAGGAATCGTGATAGCTTGTTGCTATGACTGGTTCCCATGAAACTGTCAGTCAGATGCCGGGCATTGCCCACAGGGCACGGCCGGGCATCAAAGTCACAACAACCCGGAAGGCATTCTATGCCTTCCGTGCTGTCTGTCAGAGGGCGGAGCTGCACGGATCGTGCGATCCGTGCGCTGCTGCCGCCGGACAGACGCAGGAGGAGCGATCTCCCCCTGAGTCTCCCTTCGTTATGGGCACCCGATCGAGGCGATAATTAAGGGGTTAACCTTACCCCCCCCCCCCCGACCGGAGCGATCCGGGGCCGACGGTGCGGGGTGTCAGCTGTAATATACAGCTGACACCCCGCGCCGATCGCGCGAACTCTGCTTTAGAGTTCGCGCGATCCTCAGGGCGTATCCATAGGTCCAGGTGCGTGAACCCCCAAACGACCTGGACGTATGGATACGTCTAAGGTCGTTAAGGGGTTAACATTACCTATGCACCAGTTGAGCCTAGTGGCTGTTTACTTGCCTTTTCCAGTCTCCGAAGTCCCAGCAATGTTATACTTTGAACTTATTGTCAAAGAGTTCTTCCAACAAGTGGATTAAGAACACCATGAAAAAATGTGTTGTGGTTTTTGTTTGTTTTTTTGTCTGTCCTGGTGATTACTAGTATTTAGTAATTCCTCTTGAAGCAGTGCTGGAGCATCTTTTCTTTGAAGACTACATTGTACCATTCCTGTTTTACCACCTAAAAATGTTTGGTTGACAAGTGGATGTAGTCATTCCCTTTGTCGAAGAGGTGCGTCTCTACGGTCATGACATTTCTCGGCAATAATTGGGTAGCACACTGTAGTTAATTTACAAATTTGTAAGTGGATTAAAAACCAGTTAAACAGAATTCTAAGGTAAGATGCTCCAGAAACGTTATGGGAAATGTAAGTATTAACAAATGGAAGCATTTACACAAGTAGGTCGGAACAGGTATGGAAAATCTAACTTCCTTTTGCTATCCCTGGCAAGGTATCTCGTGGTCTGAAAGCGTAAAGAAAAACAAATGATCAAGGGAGCAGGGGAGTCGATGAACTATTTCCATCTATTACTGCTTGGCTTTCTACATTGCAAAACCCACATGTTACTACTCTTGTGAAACGATGTGAAATGGGTCCCAGTAGCATTTCATGAAAGCAGTGGTGGCATCCAGCCAAAATTGTGCCTGGATAGCATTGATTAAGGTTATTAGAGTACTGTTGTAAGGGAACACCCAGCAGGTTCTTTTACATACTGTATGCTGTAGTGGTTCATGAAAGCAGCAAAATGCTGAAATTAGGGCACCCATTTACAGATTTTACCTTTCTTTAGAAATTAAGATTATTCGCTCTATAATGAAAAATTGATACATAATGTATTGCTTGCTGTCATACAGTAGTCTTTTGATCGTCTATCACAGGATTAAAAGTTGCTGGTGGATACATGGGCCGACATGTATGAACGTTGGCACTGACCAGTTCTAAATAGCTTTAAGGCAGTGTAGAATGCGGCAGAATGGATTTTTTTTTTCTTGTCAGACACATCGATGACGTGGACTAGCTAAACATTCTGGTTTTGTGAAATGGCCCCCTATTTTTTTTCATTGACAGTTTTTTTGTTTTTAGGTGAAGTAGAGAAATTGAAGTTTGGTTTGTTTTTAAAAAAAAAAAAAAAAAAATTCAAACATTTTTTACTTCAGCCTTCTGAGGCATGGACTTTGCTAGCGATAGAACAAGGCTGATCTAAAATGCTTTTCTCGCACAGTGATAGATCCGCTTCAGAGCAAGAAGATGGATCCTGGACATGGACCAACTTTTTAAAATGTCTTACTCGCTTTATCTCTGGTTTCAGATTTGGACTGTTTGCTTGCCATGTTGTAGGGCTGATGCACCTTACTTAAAGAAAAGGTTTAACACACTTTGCCCTTTGCCAAGATTTATTTTCTTGTTAATGGCTTCATCACCAAACTTGTTTTAATTAATGGAAGAAGTCCAAAATTGTATCTGTGCCTTCAATGTTCAGGTAACTGTAACAGTCTACCCCCAGGCAACCTCATAAATAAGTGGGGAAATAGTGTTGTTTCCATCAGGTGTCACCTTTTGTTTCATTTGTTGCATTTGGAGACAATGTAAGCTTAGACTAGACAATTTAAAATTGTGCCAGATTTCTCACAGTGGCTCCTCAATGACTCATAATCCAGCTTCTTTTTTACTTGTGCTTTCTATGATCAAGACATATTGCTGTGTTTTCAATCCTGATGCTTTAAAATCTTCCTTGGGT
>JAODAL010056262.1:0-23403 GCA_025379985.1 Phyllomedusa bahiana | reverse complement strand
CAGGGCCTGATTCCCCTTTTTGGTTTACTCCTCATGGATGTTTCCAAAGACCACTGCTGTTTGCGGATGTGCTGTCTACCCAGGGACTGAAAACCAGGGCAGAGATAAATGAGGAATTACCCTCCCTTTCACTCACCTGGTATAGCTATTTCCAAATTTCACATTATTATGCTACCAACAAAGGGGTTCTAAGATTACACAGGCCTTTGTCTCCCTTGGAGTCCCTATGTTCCAGTAGCCCAGTGGGTGGTCACCTGATCTCCAGATTGTATGATTTGATCATCCCAGTGTTATCAGGTTCGAGCCCGGGGTTCCAAAGAAGTTGGGAGGAGGAATTGGGGAGACATATTTCAGAGGAGGAATGGCAGATAGCGTATGCACTAACATACAAATCCATAGTGTCTTGCAGGTTACAAGAACTTAATTATAAAATACTCTCTAGATGGTATAGGGTGCCGAAGCTACTACATACTATATACCCCCAAGTTCCCAGTACCTGTTGGAGATGTGGAACGGAGGAAGGATCCATGTCCCATATTTGGTGGGCTTGCCCTGCACTTCAGGTTTTTTGGAATAAAGTTCTCCATATAATTGAGCTGGTAACGGGAATTAAATTAAGAAATGACCCAGTAGTGATATTGCTGCAGATTATCCCCCTGCCTCTCCATGTCCTTAAGGGACACATAATTACTTACATGCTTTGTTCCGCCAAAGCCCTGATACCACGATTGTGGAGGTCTTCGGAGACTCCTTCCACCTCCGCATGGTTTAAAGAACTCACGTCCATTCAACAAATGGAGGAGATCCGAGCAGACCATAATCAGACGCAGGACCAGTACCTGGCCACATGGTCAAGTTGGATGGCTTTTTGTGGTTCTAGAGATTACGAGACCTGCATTGCCAGTTAGGAGGATGAGACTTTTGGGGGGGTTGGGAGGGAGTTGCAGAAGGGCGTGTGCTGATGTTAGCTAACTTCCGAGACAGTCGGCATACTCTAATTGGTGACCTACATGAATTATCTCCCTGGACGGGTCGTCACGGCTACGTCCCGTCCGTCTTTCTCCTCATGTGCTTGGCGAGAGTTAGTGTTTCCCCTTTTTTTTTTTTTTTTTTTTCTTTGTGTATTTTGAGGTTTCCTTTTGTTCTACAAACTAATGATTATACTCTTTATGTTGAAGGTGTTTATATGACCTCATAGGCGGTCCATTTACGTGTGACCGAGCACTCATGGTACTGTTAGATCAGCTGATCAGACTAGGCGGTAGAATTCTGCTCATCAGTACTAGTAGAGAAGATGCTTTGTTGTTACACTTGCATACACTAAAAAAAGCTTCTACCTTGTTGATACCGCGGTTTGTAACAATGAGCATTTTGTTTGTATTATTATATTCGAGAGGCACAATTCCACTGTACGTTCTGTGCATTAATGTCTTTTCACTGTATGGGAATTGTATTCATCATCGGTTCTTCAATAAAGCTTTTGAATACGAAAATAAAAAAAAAAAAAAAGCTCAGTGTGAAAGCACCTTTATAGTGTAGTTTATTTTAGAAAGTGGCGAGGTGCGAGAACAAGGGGAATTTTTTAAGCGGATATTATATGTGGGCTGCTGGGGGCTGGGTGTCAGGGCTGATTTTTATTCCCAGTCCGGCCCTGATTAGAAGTTATTATTTTCTTGCATCCTCATTGAATTGGATACCGGATTTGTGGTATTGCAATAAACCGTGTTCATGCCATAATTTGCTGTGGTGTCCATCCATTTAATCATCTAATGGTGAGTCTAATACACAGAAGAAAAGTATAGGCGGCACTCACCACTTCAGGATAAAAACATCTTTAATCCAAGTTCAAATACAACAGCATAAAATCTGGATGGATGGCTACAGAAACGCCAACCATAATGGTGAGTCTACTTAGTTTGTTAGAGCTGCTTGTTGCCTGCCCTATCTACTGTTCTTGTAATCTTGAGTCCACCAGTCTCATTACAGGCACCAGTTTTGAAGTGTGATTTCTATTTTGCATCCCCCATGGCTATGCCTATGAGCAAAAAAAAACTTCCAAACTATAGTTTAGGCAACTGTTTTGGCTGTCATTGCTCTATGCTTTAAATTTCTTGAAACAGTCCACTTGGCACTCTGACCAAACTTCTGATAATAGCTTAGTGTCAGGATCCAATATGAGCATATTTTAAGTTTAATAGTAGCATATAATGAACTTCAGATGTAAGGGAGTAAACTTTATATGCTCCCTCACATAGAAAGACCATATGCATATGACTTTGTTAAGAATGTTTTGTTACTAGGCCCACCAGCAGGCAGGTGGTAAGTCCCTTGGGTCACAAATGGAATTGGCTGATGGCTGCACTAGGGTGCGAACTATAAGAAATATCTGATCTTCACCACTAACCCCTTCAAGGAGTTTTGGACTTCACTGCAGGATATTCCAGGAGCAGTCTCCTATGACAATAGATGGTTAATGAAACACAAGGTCAGAGTAAGGGGAATTCAATCGTATTGAGGTACAAGTCAAAGTCATGGCAGATAAGTAGAATAGTCTTACAGATAACTACAGTTGAAACCAGAAATTTACATACACTATATAAAAAGACACCTTTGCATGTTTTTCACTATCTGACATGAAATCAGAATAACCCTTACCCGTTTAGGTCAATTAGGATTACCAAATTTATTTATATTTGCCAAATGCCAGAATAATGAGAGAGAGAATTTTTAAGGCATTTGTATTACTTTCTGAAAAGTCAAAAGTTTTTCATACATGTCATTAGTATTTGGTAGCATTGCCCTTAAACTGTATGACTTGGGTCAAACATTTTGAATGGCCTTCCACAAGCTTCTCACAATAGTTAGTAGGAATTTGGCCCATTCCTCCGGACAGAACCTGTGTAACTGAACCATGTTTGCAGGTCGCCTTGCTCACACCTGCCTTTTCAGCTTTGCCCATTCATTTTCAATAGGACAGAGATCAGGGCTTTGTGATGGCCACTCCAAAACATTGACTTGGTTATCCTTAAGCCACTTTGTAACCAGTTTGAGAGTATTCATCGGGTCATTGTCCATTTGGAAGACATGTTTCCACCCAAGCTTTAACTTCCTGGCTGATGTCTTGAGATGTTGCTTCAGTATTGCCACAGAATATTCTTTCCTCATGATGCCATCTATTTTGTGAAATGCACCAGTCCCTCCTGCAGCAAATATACCCAACAACATGATGCTGCCACCCAGGGTTTCACAGTTGGGATGGTGTTCTTAGGCTTCCAAGCTTCTCCCTTTTTCCCATGTCTCCAAAATTGTAGGTTTTTGTTCCTGTGTGCACTTGCAAATATTAATCTGACTTTTATATGTTTCCTTTGGAGTAATGGCTTCATCCTGGCAGAGTGTCCTTTCAGCTCATATTGATACAGTACTCGTTTCACTGTGGATAATAACATAATCTTACCAGCTTCCACCAGCATCTTCACAAGGTCTTTTGTTTTTATTCTTGGGTTGATATGCACATGTCGGACCAAAGCACGTTCATCTCTGAAACACAGAAAACATCTACTTCCTGAGCAGTACGCTGGCTGGACATTCCCATCTTGTTTGTACTTGTGTATAATTTTTTTGTACAGATGAACGAGGCACCTTAAGGTATCTGGTAATTGCATCCAAGGATGATCCAGACTTGTGCAAGTACACAATTCTTTTCCTGATATCTTGGCGGCTGATTTCTTTAGATTTTGACTTGAGGTTACACACAGAAGCAGTGTGTTCCTGGTGTGCTTAAAAAACACATCAACAGGTGTGTCTGTAATTAACTCAGATGTTGCCAATAAACCTATCAAAAGCTTAAGAAGACACATCATCATCATATGGGCTGTCCAAAATTAATTAAAGGCATAGTAATCCTAGTTTATGGAAACTTTTGACTTTGCAGAAAGTTATAAACGTGCCTTTAAAAATTCTCTCTCACATTATTCTGGCATTTTGCAAATATAAATAATTGTGGTAATTCTAATTGACCTAAAGCGAGTAAGGTTTATTCTGATTTCATGTCAGATAGTGAGAAAAACATTAATATTTGTCTTTTTATATAGTGTATGTAAACTTCTGGTTCAACTGTAGGTCACAACCGAAAAAAAAAACTCATATAGAGAGTACTGTTGCTGATTATCAGGGAAAAGTGTTGAAGATGGAACCACAAAGGGGCTCGACGTCCTAGTGGAGAGTCAAATCAGTATATTGAATGACACGTGCCAGAGAAAGAAATCACAAACTGACAGCCTGCAGTCCAGTGAACTCTTTTGTGTATCTTTATTGTGCAGCATAGGTTATATAGACGGCTTTGTACATGCCGTGTGCAAACATTCCACAGGCAACATGTGGATATACATATATATCCACTCTCTCTATTCGTTCTCCTTATCAGTACATTTTATTATCCCACCTTCTCTTTGTTTCAAAGTAGAGAAAATAGTTGGAGTCAGCGGCCATATTTGTTTTCCAACTCAACATGGTGTGCCTGGACACTGGCGCCACCTTGTGGTGAAATAGACATTTCACCTAATACACTCCATAACACTGGGAACCTAAATTTCAGGCAGTGAGAAAATTTTGAGCCTCTCTATAGGTTTGTGCCTAAGTGCTACCAAACTTGAACTGGTTCATGGAGTGGCAGGGGAAACACATGGTTGGCCCCTGGGCATTGTGGACCCCTGGTTGTGTGTTTCTGTAAGAAAGGCAGAAAAAGAGAGGCATAAAGCAAGAGGCAGAGTGCAAAAGTCATGTGCAGTATGTGTAGCCATATACAGTGAGTGTAGAGTGGTCCCAAATAATAAACTTCACTGTTTGACCCCACTAATGAACTCTATTGGTGGGTCCTAGTTATCAACTACAGGCACGCAATCTGACATTGATTGTAACATACTACTCTAGGTGAAGGGTGGAGTGGTAACGAGCTGGCACGGGACGTCTGCCAGAGGGGGGCAAAGTTAAGATAACTTGCCAAAATGAGGAGAAAACAGGAAGTTGGATACCCGTGTATCAGACATGAGCTGAGAGCTGCCACAGGATATCTTCATTGTTGTTTCACTGTTATTGACATGTATATTCAGTATATGCTGCATTCGTATTGTACTCTGACCTACATTGAATACATGGTATAGAGGTATGCCGGGCTGGGGTATGCAAAGCTCTGCCATAACTTGTAAAAAATAAATAGCAAGAATGAAAGATTCCTGGCGTATAGCTTACAGGAAGAAGTGTCAATGTCAGCATGGGCCCAGGAATGTCAGAATGATTCCATCGATGCTGTGGTTTTGCTAAGTAATAAACTGCTGCACCCCAAGTGGGCAGAGTTGAATGTATAAAATAAAAATGTTTGGCACCAGGTGGAAAAATAACGTAAGGAGTAAGGATACTAGAGAACCTGTTGTTGGCCCTTTGGAAAAGTAGGCCTGAACGTGTCTGCTGTGCAGTGTGTCCATGGTTTGAATGCTATATCTAGTGAGAGTGAGCTGGTGTGCGAACCGGGCAGTTGGTCTACTTAAGATGGTGCAGAGACCCAGCAGTCAAGAAGTGTCCTAGCAGTGCAACACAGCACAGCTGGACTATTGCCACAGAGTTACAACCATTTATGTAGCTGAGGAGTGTCTGTTTGGACTATGTGCAGTAGCACAGTCAGCTGGGAGAGATAGTCTGGATTGTGTGTGGTCTTAGCCCTGTGACTAACCATACTGTAGCTGGGTCACTGTGGGTAACAGTGAGTTTCCAAGAAAAATGGAGAGGTTGGATGTTTTTTAGTCTACACAGTAGCCTGTGTGTCCTAGCTCTGAAGAACCAATGGGTTGGAGAGTCTAGGGGAAAGTGTTGGACAGAAGGCATCTTGAAAGATAAGCTAAGTTGTGAAAAGCAACAACCCTGTTATTTAAACCAAAAAACTGAATTATTGCATATCTGGTTGCAAGCTATAGTTAAGGAGGTCTTTTTGAAATTAACATTGGCCTTTGTGGATATAACATTAATTTATATGCAGAAGTATTAAAAATGTTGAAGAAAAAGCTGGAAAACATGTAGTTTCCATGGACCAATGGTAAAACCAAGTGAATGAAGTCTTCTTGGTCTGCATTGTATGAAAACGTAGCCAAAAGACAGAGTTAGAACAATATATAGAAGTCCGCTAGATGAAAAAAAAATATTCAGTAAGTAAGAAACTTACCCACAACTGTGTTTATATGTTTATATCAATTTTACAGACACTTTTATTCCTGTCACAGCCTAATGAGATAACAGATTTTAAAGCGTTTCTCTCTTTTCACAGTGTTCATTGTGGACCACACATTATTTGGAAACTCCATTTCTATGTAGGAGAAGAATGTGTGATAAAAGTGCTGAGAATAGTAAGAAATGAAACTGCACAAACATTAATCATGCTTTTCATCATGAAATTGAATATATGATTTCCAGCAGTGTCAACCATTCACTTTGTTATATAATCCAACAAAAAACAGTTCAAGGTAAAAGCCTCCCGAGAACTAGGAACTGAAGTTCAATTGACCTCAGCCAAGAAGAATCCACAAACCCACAGATATTTTTTTACCATTATTATTATACATTTTTCTTACTCTGGTAAATACATTTTATAAAATTCTGTACATGTTTAGAGATTTCTAACAGGGTCAAATAAAGAAGCCAAGATGCATTCATCAGGTTCATATCTTTTATCAATCACTTGGATAAAGATTTATAAAATAAAGTGTAACAGTCCATAAAAATGTTTTGTAATATTACTATTATTGTTACTTATTTAACCAGTTCCTGACCAGGCACATTTTCCTATAATACTTTCTCATACTCAATTAATCTAAAAATGTTTTTGCCCCATTAAATGATAAGGAAGGCTTTTGTTTTTATGTAGTCTTTATAGTATTTTTTTTTATTGATATGAAAGAAAAAAAGTCTGTTTTTCACATTTTGTAACAAGACAAGTGGCGCTAAACTAAGTTTTTGTAATTATGTCACTTTTCTGTCATGGACGGTTATACAGTGGGGAAAATAAATATTTGATACACTGGCGTTTTGCAAGTTTTCCCACCTACAAAGAAGGGAGAGGTCTGTAATTTTTATCATAGGTACACTTCAACTGTGAGAGAAAATATAAAGAAAATCCAGGAAATCACATTGTATGATTTTTAAATAATTAAGTTGCATTTTATTGTATGAGATAAGTATTTGATACAATAGAAAAACAGAACTTAATATTTGATACAGAAAACTTTGTTTGCAGTTACAGAGGTCAGACGATTCCTGTAGTTCTTGACCAAGTTTGCACACACTGCAGCAGGGATTGTGGCTCGCTCCTACATACAGATCTTCTCCAGATCTTAAAGGTTTCGAGGCTTTCACAGGGTTACATTGAGCTTCTTATGGAGCCACTCCTTAGTTGCCCTGGCTGTTTAAAATTGGGTGCACAGGTGTTCCATAGTTTTTTTTAGCGTTGGGCCATGAAAATGGGGGAGGGGTGGAATGCAGTTCCGCCATTGTTTTTTGGGCTTCATTTATTCAGTGTTCGCCATACTTGAGAAATTACAAGATAACTTTAATATGTTGTTCTGTAGAATTGCATTTATATACATATTATTTATTTTTTTATGTTTTATTTATTTTACACTATAGAAATGAGTTTATAAAAAATTGCATTTTTATGTTGTCATAACTTTTTTATTTATTTTTCTGTATACGGAGCCGATTAGGGAATTGTTTATTGCGGGATGAGTTTATATTTTTATTGGTATCATTTTTGGGGGGACAAGGCTTTTTGATCACTTTTAAATCTGTTTTTTGGAAGACAGGGTGAAGAAAATACTGAAATCCTAGTAGTGTTTTTTATTTTTAATAGCGCTCACCGTGCAATATATGTGACAAGTTAGTTTTACTCTATGGGTCGAGAGGATTACGGCGATACCCGGTTTATATAGTTCTTTATGTGGAAGCACATTTTTTTAAAATAGTTTTTATTGTGTAAAACAATATTTATGCATCGCTGTCTTTTGATAGCTATAACTTTTTTTATTTTTTTTCGTATACAGAGCTGTGTTTTTTTGTGGTATGAACTGATGTTTTAATTGGCACCACTTTGGTGTTGATATGAGTTTTTGATCACTTTTTATTCCAATTTATGTGCTGCAGGATGAACATGTGACTTTTTTATGGTGTTCACCGTACGGGTTAATTAACATGACATATTTATAGGGTGGGTCCTTACGCACGCGGCGATACCAAACATGAGTACTTTATTCATTTTTTATCTTTTTGGGGGCGAATGGCATTTGTAAAGGGGAAAAGTGCGGTGTACGTGTTTTTATTTTATTTTTCGTGTTTGTGTTTTACTTTTTTAAAAACTTTTTTACACTTTCCCAAAGAGAGGAATTGTATGAGCGATATTCAAATCGATCATACAAGAGGAGACCTGCACACAGCATTACTGCTGTATACTGGTCTCCATGGTGACTGTCAATCACCATGCCCACAAAGCATTGTCCCATGCCGCGATCTTGCGAGCTCCTGCTGGTTGGTAGGTGATCAAATATTTATTTCATGCAATAAAATGCAAATGTATTATTTAAACATCATACAATGTGATTTTCTAGATTTTGTTTAAATTATGTCTTTCACAGTTGGAGTATACCTATGATTACAGACCTCGCCATTCTTTGTAGGTGGGAAAATCGCCAGTGTATCAAATGCTTATTTTCGCCACTGTATATAGGTAATATTTAGTTTTAGAGTCAACGTGGTTGGGGCTTACAGTTGCAGTTTGGGTTGTTAGTTTTTTAATTTTTTAATTTCACATATTGTGCCCACCATTTTTACATAACTTTTTTTTAGTATTATTCCCCTGTAACTGGGGCTAGTATATAAGACCCAGTTACAGCAGAAATACAAGGGGAGTACATCCACCTGAACTCACTAAGGAGCTGACCTGGTTCTGATAAGCCCCAATGGTCACATGAACACGAAATCACGCTGCATATACAACAATCCGTTTGTGGGTTTATTTGGAGGAAAATACAGTGTTTTTTTTTACCCCCATATATTCCCAAATTTCATCTGTTCATTTCTGTAGGGTATTTAATATCCAAGGGTTAATTAAGCCTGTTGTTTGTGGGTTTATTTGGAGGAAAATACAGGGTGTGTTTTTATCATATACAGATATCTTCATTAAACAGAGTCTGTAAATTTTTGATCAAACAGTATGTCAGACAGAGAGGTGGCAGGCCCTTCAAATGCGAGTGGCAGTGGCACAAACGTTGGTGGAGCAGGCACAGGTCAAAGTACAGTAATGGGATGTCGCAGCAGGGGTGACTCGGTGAGGCCAGAACTGCCGGTGTCATCTAGTGTGATGACCAGCAAACCAAGGGTTCTTGATTGGTTGACTAGGTTCACTTCCTCCCAGATGACAACTGACAACCCCAGTAAAGAGTCGATGGGAACGTCAGACACAACCCTTAGTTGGCATGGCCCGGGAGCGAGTCAGAGGCCCTTACCTGTCCTCAACCTGCCTCTGTCTCGTTCGGTTACCTCAGTCAGAGAATTATTATGTGGTCTGGGCTCAACGCCACTTTACAGCGAACTCTTTGAGGACAGTCAGCAGCTACGTGGCAGCTAAGAGGTGGGGCAGAAATCCTTTACCTCTTGTAGTAGGCGATAAAGTAGTGATGTGGAGAGTGGCATGGGAGGTTATGTTGCAAGCAGTCAGGCTCTGCATACTGAGACCGTTGAGGAGAATAGCAGTGACGGGCAAACACAGATCGATGACGATGTAGCCGAATCGCACTTGGGAGCCGGGTGAAGCATGGGCTTCATCATCATCATCATCATCATCATCATTGGGAGAAGAAGATGTCAGTTTGTGCATCAGGCAACGGCGCAGCCAGCAAGTCGCTAGTGTGGCCGTGAGTCAGCAGGATGGCAGCAGTGTGAGGTTGGGAGCCAAAAAGCCACGGGGTAGAAAACCCGCTTCGTAGGTCCAAGAAAGTAGCGGCACAAGGGCTTACCGAGGCAGCAGTGGTAGTAGTCACTCAGTGCGGAGTGTGGGCGGTAAAATCACCTACTCTGCAGTGTGACAGTTTTTTGCTAAGACACTGGAGGAGCCGAACATGTGTATATGTAGAATCTGTGGGCAGAATGTGAAGCGTGGCCAGGGAGCTAACGTTGGCACCACGGCCCTGCGTCAACACATGCAGCATGACCATCCAGTGGCCTGGGAGAAATGTGTCTCAGATGTGGTGGTCCATCCTGTCGCCCCAGCGACAGCACCCAGTGGCACGCATGGCAGCCAGTCAAGGCTCCACCACCTCTGCAGAAGGGAGCTGTTTGTCTTTCCCATCATCTCCAAATCCAGATGCTCCTGCTCCTCGCCACACATGGCACCAGCAGTCATTCAACGAGGCGATTGCCAAGACACAACAGTATGTGTCTAACCATCCGAAGGTGCAGAAACTGACCGTGCTCCTGTCCAAGTTGTTGGACACTGCTCTGTTCAGAAAACTAATGGCTTGTGCTGAGCCGAGGTGGGAGTCCAAAGCCATAATTTATTTTCCAAAAAGGCAGTACCAGCCCTTCACAAGTATGTACAGAAGGTGGGCCAGTCCTTGAGCCTATCGGTTCCTTCCAAGGTGCACGGCAGCGCGAACTTGTGGAGCTGTACCTTGTCAAAACTGCTGCTCCTGCACCAATGCCCGCCTACTCCTCCACCAACAACCCCAACCTCCAGTCCTGCACCATCATACCACATGTGCAGGGCACAGCGGTGTCACGCAGGTCTACACTTGGTTTCCTGGGCGAACGAAGTCACACAGGGAAGGAACTGCTCCGCGTCATGCAACAAGAAATCGATGTGTGTCTTTCTCCGCAACAACTGAACCATGGTGACAGACAATGGAAGGAACATGGTGTCCGCGCTGCACCGAGGAGGGATGACCCATGCATCCTGCATGGCACACGTGTTCAATCTGGTTGTCAAAAGGTTCCTGAAGTCTTCCACCCATTTGCAAGACATTCTAAAAATGGCCAGGAAACTGTGCATGCACTTCATCCATTCCTACAAAGCCAAGCACACCCTCCTTGAGTTGTAGCGGCAGAACGGCTTCCCCCAACATCGGCTGTTATGCAATGTTTCCGCCCATTGGAATTTCAGCATCCATATGTTAGACTGACTGTATGAACAGAGTAAGGCCATTAACGATTTTTTGATGATCCAAGCGGAAAGGAGTACTCCCCTGTGTAATTTTGATGTCAGCCAGTGGCAGCTCATTCATGCCACCTGCCGTTTGCTCAGGCCCTTTGAGGAGGCCACGTTATTTGTCAGTCACCAGGACTATGGGATGAATAACGTCATTCCACTGCTTCATGTCCTGGAACAGATGCTGCTTTGTCTGCCTGGTCAGGGGACTGGAGACATGGTGACTACATCTCATGGCCACGTGAGTCCAGTGGGGGCTGAACTGGAGGAGGAGGACATTGGAGCACAAGCAGTGTCTGACGAAATGAGTGTTTCTTCTACTCAGGTGACAGGATAGGAGGAGGAGGAGGTAGAAGGAGATGAGGAAGATGAGGCAGATAACCCAGACACACTGTGGCAGTATACAGTGGAGATGAAGGCAGGGAGTCCCTCAGAGTCACTTGCACAGATGGCCGGCAGCATGCTGTTTTGCCTGGCTAGTGACAGAGGGATGACTTTTGGCTCTCCAACCTCTTGGACCCTCGCTACCGGTCCAAAATGGGTGCCTTTTTTCCACCTTCCAAGAGGGAGGAGAAACTAGCGTAGTATAGAGAAATCCTATGTAGTCAGTTGGCCGCTACCTATGTGCGCCATCGTCCATCCTCTGGCAGGTCTGACTGGGGGGTTCCTCATCACTCACGTACCACTGCCATGGCTGCTGGGGGGAGGTGGGGGGGTAGGAGCAGTAGCAGCTCCATCAGCAGCAGCCTAAGTCTGGAATCATTGATGAGCATCTTCCTTCCCCTGCCTAGTGAGGAGAGTTCTCACCAACAGCAGCAGCAGGACTTGGAGCAGACCCTGAACCAGCAGGTGGTGGGCTGCTTTGACAGAACTCTGCCACTCCAGGTAGAAGATCCGCTGGACTACTGGGCAGCCAAACTTGATGTGTGGCCGCAACTTGCTGAGTTTGCACTGGAGAAGCTGTCCTGCACGGCCAGTAGTGTGGCATCAGAGCGGGTGTTCAGTGTGGTGGGGGCCATCGTTACCCCAAAGAGAACCTGCTTGTCCACCCGAAATGTGGAGAGACTGACCTTTGTCAAGATTTATCAGGCATGGATCGGCCAGGATTTTTACTCACCAATGCCTTATGCATCAGATTAGATCAGCCAGGACGCCTCCCCAAAACTACCTACCTCAGCCACTTTTCTGATGCTGTCACCCGCCTGATGCCACACATCTGCTGCCAGTTGCTCTATCTGGCTCCAACCATCTTTACCATGACTGGTATTGCTACCCACCTCCACACGGTGTCATTGTGCCACTCTCTGACCTCATGCTGCTGCTGCTGCTGTTGCTGCTGCCGCCATCTCCACATTGTGTCATTGTGCCACTCTGTGGGCTCCTGATGTTGCTGCCACCTCCAGAATTTGTGATTGTGCCACTCTGTGGCCTACTCAAGCTGCTGCCAACTGACCACTGTCTCACTGGAACCCCCTGTGGTATCCTAATGCGGTTTCCACCCTCCACCACTTTGCCACTATGTTTGGTTTTCCCCTTCTTTCCGCCTGTCAGAAGGAATGGGAAGGATCAGGATTGTCTAGCCAAAAGCAGGATTGGATACAGAACACAGAAGACATGCAAATATCCCATTTACTGCTCATCTCTGTTTTAGATCAACTCCTGTTTGTTTTTGGCTTTAGCAATACTAATGGATTATTGACCGATTGAAAGCGGACACTGACGGATGAAAGGAAGGGCTAAATGATTAGCGATGTCAACGCAAAATTACTGACGAAACCCTCTCCACTCATTCGGGGGGGCCTCTAAATGTATCAGCGTTTAACAGAACAGGTTCTGTCATATTCCGTGGAATCATCTGGTGATGGTGTAAAGCTCTGGCCTTGTGGAGTGACCCCTGCTGTGATGTCCCCTTACTGTGCTGTGACCTGTGCCGGCTCCAGGAACCTACTATTGTGTTCTTTGACGCTATTGTAGGATCTTAGCCCTGCCCAGCTCGGTTCTTTCCAGCTGGCGCTGAAATGACTTTGTCAGGCTGCGTTCCTGCTTCACTTATTTGGTCAGTTTTGCCCCTGTAAGTGGCCAGAGAATTGAAGAGTGAAGGGATTCTAAGAGCGACGGCTGTCATCTGCGTGTCATACTAAAACACAGCATTGGATGAAAACCAAACCAAGCTCCCTCTGCATATTTGAGCATGGCACAACGTTCTACAACACCCTACAGGCTCTCTGCAGCCAGGAAATAGCTGTTTTTTAACGGGATTCACCGTGAACAAATATGGGTCAAAACGATTTTTGTCGGAAAATTCGGTGAACTCGACGAATCGAATTTTTGAGAAATCCACTCATCTCTAGTCATTACCCTTATATATTGGCTAAGAAATACTGGCCCTCCTTTGGACTCCTTTGGACTCCTTTGGATATGTATTATTTTGGAGTGGTGGGTTTTGCAGATATGTCCTTTGCAGTACTATTGCCACTATTTTTTAATTGTGTTGCTTTTTTAAATACATTTTTTTTTTAACAAAGAATATTTTGATAGAATTTGTTTGGTGGTCTTGATAGATATAGGTGTTTACTAGTTTCTTTCTTTGAGACCACAGATGTGGCTTGTTGTGATTATTGGCCCATGATAAATATAGGTGTTAAGTGGGGATATCAATCAATAGGAAGTGGTGAAATGGTGAAAAATAATGCTGGCAGGGCCTGGTACTGATGGAGACAATAGCCACTTGGAAGACGGAGATAAAAAAAAATTATACTACATCAACGACATAGTAGGAGGCTCTTGAGCTTTGGAGCAAAAATGTCATAAAGGGATGTTGAAGATAGTGGGGATATCAGAACATAGGTAGTGTAGAAGCCAGGTGGTGAAGTGGTAGAAAAAGATAGTGGAGAGACCTGGCTGTAAAATAGCTGATGGCCATTTGTAGGATGAAGACTGAGATCTCTACTACATTAAAGGCATAATATGTAGCCTATTGGCTCTGAAACAAAAATGTTACCTGGACTCACTTTCTATTAGACCATGACTTCATGTTCCCCATATCGCCTTTATCTAGTGCTCTTGGTATTTTATAGGGCAGTAAAATCTACAGTTTCCTCTGGAATGGTGGCCTCTTTTGCATTAACTATAGCCATGCCATTGCATTACAGTATATACATCTTAATATTTGTATGATAATATTACTAATGTCAATATAAAGGGTTTAGAGTAGTTTCCAGACAATGTACTATTGATGACTTACACTAATCTATAAACTTGTTCTTGGAATTTCACAATGTTTTGTATATTGTTTAAAAGACAAAAGACCTCTTGTATCTGTTGCCATGTGTAATCACAGCACACAAAACATCCTTTCGGGGCGGCAGAATATTTTTTTTTTCTTCAGTCTTTTAATTCTAACATGTTAGAATGTGGAAATATTACTGGGATCTCTTTAATAGTCTGTGATAAGATCCAAAATGAATTCTCTTCAATAAATACAGATCTTTTCTTAAGTTATATTTGACGTACATATTTGTGAAGAATACATTGTATACAACCCCAAGATGTAGAGGCTTTACCTTGATATATTCAAGGAATCCATTACATTTTTTGCTGGACAATGTAACCATAGTGATCAGATGATGAATTTCTCATTGTATACATCAAAGCCATATCTTATTACTAGCCCACCATCAACAATAATACATTTGCCATATTGATAAATTTACAGTAAAACCTTCTAAGGACCGCTTCACATTTGTTTTATGTGGAACTTCTATCGCAGAGGTGTGACCAGACCAGTTTAAAGACAGACTCATCTGGCATTCAATGGACTTATACCTGGGGCACAGAACTGAACTCATCTTTTATCTAAATGCAAAGAGGCTTTGACGTTGGTGGACCACCATGGCACTAAACATGCGGGCTTAATGTTCTACCAGCATTCAGGCTATCTAACAAGCTATACCCCTACATATTTCATCATAATAAAATGTTTACAGACAAAATGAAGGAATAAGTGAACTCCAAAATTCTTTGCATTTTCGTTAAATAGTGGACATGAAATGAATTGTTCCATCAACGTTATCATGTCCATCAAGAAAACATACTTGTTCTTCAAGCATCCCGGATTCATTACACCAGAAGTGTGTACAACCTGTTCTCTTCAATCCATGAGTTAAAGCATTTTAAAAATTGAATTTACCAATTTATTTCAAATTATTTGATGTTATTTTCAGCTTTTTACAGGAGAAAACACAACAGTACAATCAATCCCTGCATCAAAATAACCAATGTACAAGTCAGTGGAAATTGATAACCATTTAGGTTGTGACCTAAAAAAAAATGGAAACAAATTAACTTGACTTGAGGAGATGTCTTTCATTGATTCAGCTACAACTAGGAATGTTTGCATCTGGTAATAGCTAGAAATGCCCTAATCAGACAGATTCTCATGTATATATAGTGGTGGATCAATACTGGTGTGAGAATAGTCTATCACAGATGCTATACATGTTGATAACCTCAAAAATTACTACACTAAGATTGCTTCCTCTCCAAATTCTCTTATAATACCCCTCTATACTATGGGGCCTTCATCCATTTTCTACATTGGTAAGTTTGCTATCTTGTAATCTCTGCACAATAGACTCTTGCACCATTGCTTTTTCCGTTCTCCTTTATCCATCATTCTTGGTTAATTATTGACTGTTAATAAGATATTTTTTTCTCTACAGCTGGCCATTTACATTATGTAAATGTGAGCCAAACCTGCCGATTTTTACAGCACCAGTCACCATCTAATGTTTATCAGTATGTGTATAGAGTATATATAAGAGAAAGTTGGATTCATTGTGTTACCAGGAAGATAACACATGACAAGAGTTTGCAGTGTATTTCTCCTTTAATCCCATTCATAACACATAGATGCTCTGCTACACATACATACGTATGGAAGCAGGACTGGGACAAGGTATTCTGGTGCCCTAGGCAGATAAGATACATAGCATCCCCACATTGGAAAATTCAGCCCACTCTTTGCACCTTCTTCCTGCTTGGGATTAAGTGGCGCCAGAGTCGGTCGCCTAACTTTGCCTACCCGTCACCCCTGCCCTGGGTAAAAGGATCGGTAAAGAAAGGTGCCTGTTGAACATGGATGTCTATCTAAAGACATTTTTGGTAGTTCTAAGGATTTAGATTCTTAAATTTTCAAAACAACTGGTAAATTATTGTGTACTTTGTATAAAATTATTATATTGATACAAGGTTACAGGGTTTAAGATACTAATTCAATCTTTTATAGTCACAAACTCCACATGAACTAGAGAAGAACAATCACTCAACATAGTGTGAAAGATGCACTGCAAATAAGAATGATCCTAATCAAAATTTAGCATAAATAGCAGTGAGCCCTCATAAAACCGAAAAACAGTTGTATGGAAATGCAAAATATCTACTGTAAAACCCTGCAGTCAAGATGTCAAAACAATATTTGAGGGCACCCATTAATCCATAATTTTTACGTGTATCTGTAGCCCAACAAAACTAAGAAACATTAAACATTTTACTGATTCAATCCCGTTATCAAAATATATTCTTAAATTTTTTCATTTGTTTTTAGTTTTTGGATGGTGGATTTTTTATTTTTTATTTTGTTTTCTGTACATGATTAGAAACACCCCGAATCGGCTCTATACAGATGGGTGATGCTGGCTTGGCTAAATATCCCTATTGCTTTCCAAAGACCCAGTGGGTCAAAAGCAAATTGAGGATTTGTTACATCCAACAGAGGGCGCTTGAGCTTCTCAGCTCCTTTCCCATAACACCTTGTGACATGATTAGATAGGCAGCCATCTTGCCTAAGCTTTTTTTTTATAGTATTTAGAAATATCCTTTAAAGTAGCCACATGAACCTTGAGCTGACTCACTGATTTCTATGGGAGAGTATTCTGAGCATGCATCTGTGAAATGTGGGGAGGCAGTAAGCTGAGATTATCACCTGAATTTTGCAAACTTTTGTTATCATTTTAGTTTTATAATAAATGCATTATCATTTATTGTAATCCTAGCTCTGATGATAATCAGATGATTAATATGATCTTTACAGACCAGAAAAGACACATTTAAAGGGGCCAAAAATCCGGAATATTGCATCAATTAAGCAGATCATTGTCCCATGTAAACATGTCCCTGATAAGCTGACAAACGAGCACCTGCTTGTTTGTTGGCGGATCCAATCATTTATTCAGGCATAAACATGCTCATTGGCCTATAACATATCTGTGTAAACAGGGGATGTGCTGGTAACATGTACAAACTGTTTGGAGGACGAACAATTATATGAAGGATGCCGGCCTGTGTGAAAGACCTTCTAAACGTGCATTTGAACAACTTTCCATGACATTGTACCTGATAATCAGCCCATGTAAAGGGAATCTATCACCGATATTTTTTTCCTAATTAAAACTAGATACTGATAAATTTTAGCCATTTTATATTTTCTAATTGTAGTTTTTTTTATTTGTATATATGAATATGAGGGCAGCCAACTCCCCTAGGTTGCTTTTAAAAGCAATTAGAGAGCTGCTTTACATGGTAATAGGAGCCCTTGAAAAGGAGCAGATCCACTGCCTTCTATAGGAGAGTTTTCTAGGCATACTCTGTGTCCCCCGGGAAGAAGTCAATGTACAGGGGAGCGGGAGCTGTAACTATCTCCTATTGTGAATGGTGGATCTTGTGTTATCCTGCCTGCACTGATAATTAGACTGCTAAAAAGACTATTGTTAGGCTTACTGGCCAAGGTGAAAACTGCAAGATTTCAGTTTTTTGTAAAAAAAAATTATTGATAGTGATATGAAATTAAAAAAAATATCCAAAAATTATTAAAAACTGTTTAACATAAAAAAAATAACTTAAACAATAAGACATTTTTTGATGACACATTCCCTTTAAGTGTCAGTCTGTCCTGAGTGTAAACACTACAAGATTTCAGGACTTTATTGATATAGACAGTGACGTGGAAAATTTAAAACAACAACTAGATTCTTAAAAAGTTAAATGTTAAAAAGTGTTGTGCTTTAGGTTCGGGTCAAATCCCGAATCTAGGCCTGAATCAAATTTTGGTGACTATTGGCAAAAAGTTACCCTAACGTTAATGCAAAATTGACTTTCGGATTAGGGTTAACTTACCCTTCATAGTCGCTCCAGGTCATGTGGCAATTCAGGCCTCATGTCACTTCCACTCTCCCTAGCTGATGAAGTGATATTGGATGTAATGCATGATGTCCGACATCACTTCCACTTTCCACAACAATGTAGGGGTAATGTAGGGAAAATAAAAGTGGCATCAGATAATCACACCAAAGCAAAGCCACACTGAGAACAACGCAAGGCCTTGAACAATGCTGAAAGGTAAGTTAAGCCCTAAAAAACCCTAAGGCTTCAAACACACAGCATAGGACAAAAATCGTCAGAAATCTGATGGCTCTTTGTCCGATGCATGACCGCCTTTTTTGCCACTGTGTTCACAAAAACCACGGTCGGCTCTAATTTTTTTGCCATTGGCCCGTACAACTGAATGTATGGGAAACCGACGGCAAAACGCCAAATGCAGGCAGAACTAGCAACATGCTCCTAAATCCACCGGCTACAGAGAACGAGCTGAAAAAAAAAAACAAACCCGTGTAGACTACAGGTCATTTTTTCTATTAAAGTCTATGGGCTTGATAAAAGGTCGGATTTTCAGCGGTTACAAAATACTAAAACTGACGAAAATCCAACTCTTTTTCTGTCCTGTGTGGACTTAGTCTAATAGCACTGATCCCAACTTAGAGTTAGTGCTACAGTTAAAACAGGGATAAAGTTAACGGAACAATTTGTGTTTGAGATATCCCAAACCTGAATTTTTCAGTCAATCCAGTGCGGAACCAAACAGGTCACTACTTTACTATCACTAATTAATATAAAAAGTAAACTAAAAGAAAAGTCTCTTCCTCGTAACACTTTCCTTTTAAGATCTCCCTTTATGGCCCTTTGGGCCATCCTCGGTCTGTAAAGTATGGTGGAGGACTATGATTTTGTACTTTATTGTATTCTGTCTTGCACTGGTCTGAACACTGCTCTATCTTACTCCTTTCTGAGTTAATTGAATTCCGCCACACCCATCTGTTTCTCCTTGCTGACTTTGTTCTGGGCTGCAGACAGTTAAGCTAGTTGTGATTGACAGTTTTTTCACCACTCGCATTCCTTCCTTACCAGTCTGTGATCTGTGTGGTCTAGATACCAGAGGGCTGGTCCAATCGTGTCCTGGATCAGAACTCTGACATCCCATAAGAATACCTATAAGTGCTTGCTATAACTTTTCTTTGGATTGGGCTGGCACTTAGCTTGGATTGCTTCTTTCTGACCTCTTACTTACACTCCTGACCCTTCGTATTCTTGCTGATTTTGTACTGCTTTTGCCCGCTTGGTTTCTGACCCTTTTTCTGTACGAATATTCTTCTGTGTTTGTTTGGTCTCTGTGTGCACTATAGTAGAGGCAGGGAACATCGTCCAGTTGTTGCCAACCACTTAGGGAGGATTTGTGCTAGGGTTTACTATCTCGTCTCCCCTACCTATCCTCGCTGGTTGTACGTTTCTTACAAAGACAGAAGAGATTCTTTAAATTAAATTGAAAAAAAGACAACTAAATAATACAAAAAATAAATACCGTATATACTCGAGTATAAGCCAAGTTTTTCAGTACAAAAAATGTGCTGAAAAATCTCCCCTCAGCTTATACTTGAGTCACTGTCAGGGATCGGGCGCTGCGAGGGCCCGTGCGCCGGCAGGGACACTTCAGTTATATGCGGCTCCTCAGGGAGCGCATATAACTGAATGTCGAGTGAGCACACAGTGTCCGGGCGCTGCGCTTGCCCGGGCACTGTCCGCGATCCCTTCACCTATATGCGACTCCTCCGGAGCGCATATAGGTGAAGGGATACCACTGCGGGGCACAGAGCGAGCGCTCCGTGCTCCGCAGTGGCCTCTGGGGCGGCCGCAGACTCGCGGCCTGATGACATCACCCGCCTGTGCCGAGAAGACCCGAGGAGCGCGCCCGGGAGACGGAGTAGCGGGGATCCAGGTAAGTGATTGTTTTTTTATTTTTTTAAACTGCCTATACCTGCCTACAGCTGCCTATACCTGCCCTATACCTGCCTACAGCCGGCCCTATACCTGCCTACAGCTGCCTATACCTGCCCTATAGCAGCCTACAGCCGGCCCTATACCTGCCTACAGCTGCCCATACCTGCCCTATACCTGCCTACAGCTGGCCCTATACCTGCCTACATCCTATACCTGCCCTATACCTGCCTACAGCCGACCTATGCCTGCCTACAGCTGCCTATACCCGCCCTATAGCTGCCTACAGCTGGCCCTATACCTGCTACAGCTGCCTATACCTGCCTATACCTGCTACAGCTGCCTATACCTGCCCTATACCTGCCTACAGCAGGCCCTATACCTGCCTACAGCTGCCTATACCTGCCCTATACCTGCCTACATCTGCCTATACCTGCCCTATACCTGCCTACAGCCGGCCTATACCTGCCTACAGCTGCCTATACCTGCCCTATACCTGCCTACAGCCGACCCTATGCTGCCTACAGCTGCCTATACTGCCCTATAGCTGCCTACAGCTGGCCCTATACCCGCTACAGCTGCCATACTGCCCTATACCTGCCTACAGTGCCTATACCTGCCCTATACCTTCCTACAGCAGGCCTATACCTGCTTACAGCCGCCTATACCTGCCCTATACCTGCCTACAGCCGGCCCTATACCTGCCTACAGCTGCCTATACCTGCCCTATACCTGCCTACAGCCGGCCCTATACCTGCCTAGTGCTGCCTATACCTGCCCTATACCTGCCTACAGCTGCCTATACTGCCCTATACCTGCCTACAGCCGGCCCTATAGCTGCCTATACCTGCCTACAGCTGCCCTATACCTGCTACAGCTGCCTATACCTGCTTCAGCGGCCATATACCTGCCTACAGCCTGCCTATACCTGCATATGGGGCCATATATCTGCCTATAATTGCCTATGGGGCCATATACCTGCCTATAATCTGTTTATGGGGGACATATAACTGCCTATTACATGCCTATGGAGCCATATACGTGCCTTTTGGGACATATACCTGCCTATACCTGCATATAGGGCCATATATCTGCCTATAATTGCCTATGGGGGACATTAAACTGCCTATGTAATTTTATTGGTATCCATTTTTAATTTTTAAAATTCACCAGTAGCCGCTGCATTTTACACCCTAGGCTTATACTCGAGTCAATAAGTTTTCCCGTTTTTTGTGGCAAAAGTAGGTGCCTCGGCTTATACTCGGGTCGGCTTATACGGTAATGCAATTAAATAATTAGTAACAAAATAAATAGTAAAGAAATAAAATTCAGCAACTAGATATAATAAAATACAAGGAACCGGTCTGTACTTTTATACTTATACAGAGCAATAAAGTCCCTACCTTTCCCTTAAAGACCATAATCACCTCTGAGCCATAGACAAGACTTTATTTTATTAGAAACGGAACCTCGCTTTGTTATTTTAGTCTCTTCTGACATTGAAATGTTGTTTCATGAACCTTTTGTGTCTGCTCCTAACAAAATGAACATTTCGCCTTGCCTCACATGTCAGTATTCATCAGAAATCTTCTCATTACAAAATACTGGTTGAACCTTTCTAAAGCCTATGGCTCGAGTCCAAGTTGTAACCAGCTAAATCCATTCATATGTCTAACAAATTATTTCATGGTTGAGCGCCAATCATCTCTTCTAACATGTACAGTGAATACAAAATGGAATTTCCATCGAAATAACACATTATTCAATCCACAAGAAGACAACATGGATGCGACACTTCAGCGGAGGGCAGATATATAACATTTTCAGACAGTAGATGGCACTGTGAATAGACAGGCAGAGGACAACAGCTCATTTACTTAGTATAGAAACCCCATCACATACAGAAGCTGCTGCTGTGTTTGAAAAATAGATTACTGGAAATATAAAATGTAGCAGTAAGCTAAAAGAAAAAAGCAAATTCTATGTACACACAAAGTCATGTTAAAAAGGAAGGACACCCCATATAGAGGCAATATTTAATCTTCATTTAAACAGTATATAGATAGAGGTGATGTAAGGTCCAGGTCTCACTTTACACTTTAATAAAAGGTAATACTCGGTTCTCCGCCTTTTGGCTAATATCGAGTGTAGTATCTGTGCCTTGGAATTTTTTATTATTCCAGCCAGATGCCCGGGCAGTAGTCACTGCACACATTTATTTATTTAATTTATTTTTGATGTTACTGTGTGTTCACTGTCACTGTTGTTATTCACTTTGATTTTGGGGTGTGGTGCCCTTCTGGGACCCTCCTGAGGTCTATGTGGACAATGTGTGGCCATCAGGTTACTTTACCCCCTGCAACCCTGGCTTCCTCAATAGTGTTGAGCGATTAAGTTGGCTATCGACATCGGGCGATGGTCGATAGTCGGCCACCATCGATAAGGTTTTTCGATAGTCGATCATCTCCGATGACCATTAAAGTCTATGGGAGAGCAACAACACCTTCATTCTTACACCCAAACAGGGCTGGAGAAGCTGGAATTTGACAGCCACAACAATCAAATGGATACCTGCTACATCTTAGGCACAACACTTAGGCTATAAAAGCCACAGAAAAAAAGTCACACACCATTCACTATCCCTGTCTTGTACCACAGCATGACCCTTAAACCTGCATCACCCACAAATTAAAAAGTGCCAGAAGGCAGTATTATTTGAACCATCATTTTACTTGAATTGGACATTGAATATCCCTGTCCTGGAACACAGCATGACCCTAAAAACCTGAATGACACTCAGATTAAAAAGTTGTGGAAGAAAGTAGTCTTTGAACCACCATTTTAGTTGAACTGTACATTGACTATCCCTGTCCTGGACCGCAGCATGACCCTTAAACCTGTCTGACCCACCGATTAAAAAGTGCCGGAAAAAGGAGTCTTTCAAAACCCCCATTTTAGTTTCACTGGACATTGACTATACTGTCCTGGACCGCAGTATGACCATTTAAACCCGTCTGACCCCCCGATTAAAAAGTGGGTGAAAAAGGGTTCTTTCAACCCCA
>JAODAL010056261.1:0-23404 GCA_025379985.1 Phyllomedusa bahiana | reverse complement strand
TTTAAAGAGCCCGAAAGGTCCCAACTCACTACCGCCACCCCTAACAGGTTTTCTCCGTGCTGAATACTATCATTTGCATTGCTGTTTTTATTGTTGCTTCCTAAAATTTAAAATGCTTTAGCGGGTTCTCGGCCTGGTCTCTCCCTGGGAGAAGTTGGGCCCCTTTCCCTTCCCTTCTTTCCCCACCTCCCCCCCCCTTTTTTTTCCTTTTTTATTTTCTTCTCTCCTCTCTTTTCCCCTTCCCCTCTTCTCCTTGGGACAGATTGTCGGAGTTACTCTTCTTGTTGTCTTTGGCCCCTACAAGCTTCTCTAGCTCTTCAGGCCAAACGAAGTCGGGTTTCTTAATGTACATTCTATGGGGCGTTTTTTACTAAAAGGGGAACCTTTATACGTTTTCAAACATTTACGCCCCAAAACCAGGTCACTTTTATTTATGAGCAAAGTTCTTGAGATTTGAAAGTTTTGCACAAGGTGCTCTCATAGGACCACATGTATGAATCCCGCCGGTCGGGGCCATTTTTCCGCCAGTTTTTTCCCCGGGGGAACCCTGCGCCTGATTTAGTCGGGGGGCGCTCATACAAGCATTAAAGTCCCCCGCGCCCTCCCCAGTTTTTTTAGGCGCTTCGGGCCCAAAGGGCGCACTGGGGGGCTGTCCTAGATTCCGCCGGAGTAGGCAGCATACCTGGGGGGAAAAGGCCGCCGCGTTTTCCAGGTGTAGGCGCATTTTGGGGGGGACTAGGCGCAGAGCGGGGCGCGCCTAAATTCGCCGCCGGGGGTACCACTCATACATGCGGGAAAATTTCCCTGCGCCTCGCCAGTGGTGGGGGAAACAGTGGGGGGACTGGGGCAAGTGGGGGAAAATTACACCTCGGGACTGCGCCAAAAACAGTTCCGATGCAGACAGGCTGGAAAAGCGAGAAATCATTTCCACATGTCGTGCGGGGTAAGAATCAAAAAACGCCCTTTATAAAGGGGTTCAACATTCTCAGGAAAAAGCTGAAACCTAAAAAAAAAAAAAAATAAAACATAAAACAAAAACACTTTTCCCAAATCCTAAAATTCAAAATTTGGGTATTGGAAATTTCCGGAAAAACAGTAATCAAAATTTTTGAAAGCATTCTGATTGGTCGGCATAAAAACCCCCAAACAAATAGGAGGGCGTAAAAAACCATTAAAAACCAGGGGAAGTTTTGACCCAACAAATCCACGGCGGACAGTTCAAATACTGTAAAAATGCTGAAAAAGGTGATTGGCTGACTGCAGGGCTCGGCTACTCACCAATCGAAAGGACGCAAACCCATTCAAACCTAGGAAATTATTGACCAACAAATGGGACGCAAAGACCCTTTCACTATGTAGAATTAGACCAACAAACCCACGGGGGGGAAAAAATTTCAAAAAAAGTAAAAAGGGACAAAAAGAGCTGTTGGCTGAGCAAAGCGGGGTTTTCTATCCCGCCAATCAAGCGCAGCACTTCTCCTTATAGTCTATGGAAAATGGGCGCAATGAATTCGCTCTCAGCCCCTTGGGGCATAAGTATTAATAAAAAAAAAATTTTTTAAAATTAAGTGTAAAACTTTATCAGAAAAGGCAAACCCCTTTTTTACAAATAAAGCAGTTAAAAACCCCAACAAAGCTTTGTCCCGAGACCGGCGCTACAAGGGAATTCAATAAGAGAATTTCCGGGGGGGGGGGGGGAAATTAAAAATAAAAATTTAAATTTTTTAAGCTACCATTGGTCGGCATAAACCGCCAAACAAATAGAGCGACAAGTCCCTTATAACCAGGAGGGAATTACCCAAACAGAAAGGAGCGACAAATGCCCCATTAATCCTATGGAGAAAATTGACCAAACTATTCAAAGGCGGGGCAGTTCAAATTACAAAAAAGAGAAACGACTGATTGGTTGAAAAAAAAATTAAAAAAATATTAAATCAAAAAAACAGTTTTTTCTTTTTTTTTCGTTACCAAGGTCAATAGTAGGGGGCAACGAAAAAAAGAAATAAACATGATTTTTATTTATTTTTTTTTTTTTTTTCGTTACCCCCCCTATTATTATTCTTTTATATACACATCGGGAAACTTCTGTATGTTATAATTTTATTTCTGCCCTGTACGTATTAAAATTTCAGATTGCATTGAAAAAACCCATGGACGTCCTCGCCCTCTCCCATTGTCCAAATAACCGCGCCTCTTTTTTCTTAGCCAATCAAGAGCTCGCTCTGAATTTCTTTTCCCCCTAGAACTCTATGAAAAGTAGCTCGCCCTATTGGGTAAGCGGGCAGCCCCCGCCGCTTCAACCAATCAGCTCGTTTTTGCATTTTTCTGAAATTTTTTAACTGCCCCCCCTTTGAATATGATTTGGCAATTTTTTTCCATAGGGTAAAAGGGAAATTGCGCTCCCATTCTGATTGGGCAATTCCCCCTAGGTTATAAGGGCATTTTCGCTCCATTCGATTGGGGGTTTATCTGACCAAAGAATAGCTTAAACAATTTTAATTACTGTTCTGCACCGAGAATATGAGTGCAGCACTAGAGGATAATACGGATTTTAAATCAGGATCAGTACAGGGTAATAATGTATTACACATGACTGCACCCCAAAAGTGAGTGATTCTGGATATAAAACAGGATGAACTCAGGGTCAACAGGGTAAGTAACAGTACACAGTGACTGCAGCCAGAAAGTGAGTGCAGCTATGGAATAATACAGGGGTGTAACTCAGGGGCGTAAAAGGATAAGTAATGTAGACACAGGACGCACCCCAAATAGTGATGAGCTCTGGGAAATACAGGATTAACTCAGGGGTCAGTACAGGATAAAATGTAATACCAGTGACTGCACCCGCAAATATGATGCGCTCTGAGGATAATACAGGATTAACCAGGATCAACAGGATAAGTAACAAGTACACAGTGACTGCACCACAGAATATGACGCAGCTCTGAAGTATAAACAGGTTTAAACCCCGGATCAGTACGGGAAAAAATTTTAATGTATGTACAGGGACGCACCACAGAATATTGAGGAGCACTGGAGGTAAAACGGGAAAGGGTTTTACCGGGAAACAAAACAGGAAAAGGGTAATGAAGTAAAACCAGGTGGACGGGCACCAGCAAAAATAGTAAAGGGCGCACCTCGGAGGACGGGAACGGGATGTAACTCAGGATCAGAAACGGGTTTTAATTTAATTTTTGTACATAAACTGAGCACAGCAAATATGAGTCGGCTCTGGGGGTAAAAAACAGATGAAATTTCGTTTTCCTTCCCATTTTGGGGCAATTTCCAGGAAACGATTTCCCATCTTCCTCCCCACGCCTCGGGGGGTTGGGACGGGCCCTTGTCCAAGATTTGGGAAACGGAGTTTGGTGTTTTTCCAAAACCACGAGACGGTCTTTCATCTGCTCCACAACACAACTTTTTGGGTTGGAAGTTTTTTAAGCTTTGGGGCGAACCCCCGGCAGCCCCCCCCTTGGGAAACCAAACCCGGTGTACAAGGGGGGATTTCCCCCCCCTCCCCGGGTCATGGATTTTTGGGCTGAGGTAAATTTAGCCACATTTAACCCTAATCCCCCCCAAAACATATTACTTAAAAGGGAAATTGGTTATTTTGGGATACTGGGGGCCCAAAAAGAAAAAACCCTTGGGTTTTTTGGAAAAAAATTTTTTAAATTTTCCCTGGGGCCCAAACTTTTGGAAAAAAAAAATAACTAATTTACTGATAGCAACAAAGTCTTGATGGGGCCCAAAACCCCTTTTTGGGACACATAGGAGTTTTAGAACGGGGGTTTTAAATAAATATTAAAACCCCCCAGAATTTGCAGAATCAAAATTTTTTTGGACATGGGGAATGAGTTTAGTAAAAACAACACCCCTGAAATAATATATTCCCTTTGAAATATGAAAAGTTGGGGCTTTTTTGTGACCTTTTGAAAATTTTTTTCCAAATAACAGCATCTGGGTGTTGGAAAGTTTTGCACCGGGCGATGCCAAACTCCCTAACTTTTGGGCCTTTTCAAAGGGAAGGGGGAAAAGGGTTATCAAACCTAAGACATCGGGTACATACAGAAGGGGAGCTGAAAAGGGTTTTTCCCCAAAAGGGCCCAAACAGTGAAATATATATCCCCGGGGTCATGTGTTTTTTAGCGGGCCAAATGAAGCCCTACATTTTGAGCGATAAAAACATTTTTTTAACATTTTCCCCTGTGCCTGAAACTGATTGGAGGCGCCAAAAGTGCGGGAAAGGGGAAAGGGAGGGGCTGCCAAAATTGCAAAAAGGGCCACTGAAAATGAAACTGAAAAAGGCGGGGGTTTAAAAACAAATTAGAAAATTCCCCTCGAACAAAACGGGAAGATTTTTTTTCCCGATTCAAAAAATTTAAATTCAACAGAACAAATTTTTTCTAAATAGTTTTATTAACACAAGGGGCAAAAATTTTAAGATCGGGGCTTTCCGGCCTTTTTTTTTCCCGTATTCTGTGCCCCCCAAACCCAAATTTCCCGCTGTGGGAACGCGGGGATGCAGTGTTTAGGGGGCAGCTTTTCCCCCAATTTCTTAGCTGCGCCCCCCCATGAAGGGGCGGGCAGGGGGCCGGTGTGGGCCCCCGGGTTTAGGAAACCCGGGGGGGGAGGGCCGGCCCCGTAAACTCCGAGGCTTTAAACGGGGGCAACCCGGGCAAAGCGGGGGCCCCAGTGCAGCCCCCCCCAAAGGTTTCCGAAAAAGCAAAACCTTTTTTATTTTGGTCCGGGGGCAAAGTGAAGCGATCAACATGCGAGGAAAAAGCAATCGAATTTTGCGACAGAAATCTCGGGGGGTTTCCCTGTTCGGCGCAGGAGAAAGGGTTTTTTTTCCGAAAAAAATTTTCCCAAAACTCAAAAACGGCGCAAAAATCAAGAATTTTTAAAATTTTGTAAATTGGCCGGGAAATACAAAATTTCCCAAATTTTTGAAACCATTCTCTTTGGGTGGGGCCAAAAACCCGGCCAACAGAAAAGGGGGGCGACAGGGAACTATTAAAAACCCAGGGGGAATTTTTGGACCAATCGAACCAAACGGGGGGAAAAGTTCAAAATACAGTAAAAAGGGTGAAAAAAGCGTTTGGGCTAAACTACGGGTGGGCTTGGGCTAGCTCGGCCAATCAGAATTTGGAGCGACAAAACCCATTTAATAATCCTAGGGAAAAAGTTTAAAACCAAAATCAAACCCCACCCCGGGACATTCAAATACAGAAAAAATGCGGGAAAAAGATTTTGTTTTGGTTTAGCTACGGTGATTTTTGGGCCCTACTCACCCCAATCAGAATGGGGACCGAAAGAGACCCTTTAAAACCAATTGACCAAACAAATAGGAGCGAAAAGCCCCCTTTAAAAATCCAAGGGGAAAAATTTTGGGACCAATAAAAAACCAAAGGGCGGGGACATTTTAAAAAATACAGTAAAAAGACCAAAAAAAAAAGGAGCTGTTTTGGCAGAGCAAGGGGGGTTTTTGGCTATCCCAGCCAGCCCAAAAGGGGGCGACCAAATTTTCCCCTCCCATTATAGTCAAAGGGAAAGAGATGGTCGCTTTTTGAAATCCCCGGCGCTCAGCGCCGTGCGGCATGAAGTATTAAAAAAAAAATTATTTTTATTAAATTGAAAAACATTATCAGAAAAAGAGCCGAACCCTTTTCTTTAAAAAATAAAGCATTTAAAAATTTCCGAACAACGCTTTTTTCCCCCCCGAAAAACCCGGCGCTACATAGTTTATTTTCCCCGGTTCTTGGGGCCTGGGGGTCGCTAACGTTTGAAAAGGGGAGTTTGGGGGGGCCCCTTCCCCACCACCTGTGCCTGCAACAAGCCCACCTTCCGCCTTAAACCTGGGACTACCCCAAACCCTCTGCCTGTGCCTAGCAATCCTTGAAAACAAAAACCCAAAAGGGACTTAAAAACTGATTTTTCCCGGGCCCCTTTCTGAAGGAAATACTTTTAAATCTGGGGTTCACTGACCCGGTTTTTTTCCAAAATGGCCCATTTTTTTCCCCTTTGGGCCGGGCCCTTTCCCTTCTGCCCCTTTCCGGTTTCGCCAACTTTTTTTTTTAAAAACACATTTTTCCCTTTCTGCATGGTTTTTTCCCTTACTTAAATTTTTTCGGACTGGGGATCCAGTTTCTTTTTCGAGATTTGGGGCGAGGCCCCCCTCTCGCTTCCAAGGGGAACGGACTTCTCCTCTGCGTACCACCCACAACCCAAAAGGGCAAGTAGAGAGGGGGGGAAATCCCCCCTTTGGGTACTTTTTCTCTGCCATTTTCACCGTTTCCCCAAGCAAGAGGGAAGGGGGTTCCCAGTCCTAATTTACTTGGGCAAAATTTTTCCCGAAATTTTTTTCCCGGGACTCTGGTTTCCCACGGGGGCATCCCCTTTTTTCCAAATTGTTTTTTGGCGGCTTTCCCCCCCAAACCCCTTCCGTCCCCCCGAGGGTCCCTGCTTGGACGGGTCTGGGTCCGTGCCCTTTATCCCTGTCTGGGGGGAGCCCGCCCGGGCCCGCTGTTTTCAGGCCTCTGCCCGTATTAAGACCCAAAGCGGACAAAAAAAGGGAAGTCCCCCTCCCCCCCTTTGCCCCCGGGGCAAAAAAGTATGGCTGTCGGGCCAAATATATCCTTTTAAAAAAAAACCCCCCAGCATAAGCTGGGCCCCCCCTTTTTTTTGGGTCCCTTTAAAAGTCCTGGGGCGCATTAATCCTTTTGCCCTACAACCCCCGGCTCCCTCCCGCCCAATTTTTTTAACCCAAACCCCTTTCCCATGTCTCCCTACAAAAGGGCCGGTCCCCTTTTCCCATAACCGTTTTCTCCCAGTCGGGGGTTCCCCCCGTTTTCCCGTAGTTTTAATCCCCCAAAATGTTTTTTCCCGCCCCAAAAGAAAATTTTTGGGGCCACTAAAAACCTTTTTAGGGGAGAGTTTTTTTTGGGGGTTTTGGAAACCGGGAAAGGGGTTTTTCCAGAAAAAGTTCATGGGCCAAAAGGAGAACTCCGGATGGGGGGTTTTCCTTTGTCTAAGTTTTTTTGGCGGCCAGAAAAAAGGGGAGGCCAAAAAGGGGGGGGGGAACTGTAAACGGGGCCCCCTGGGGACCCTCGTGTCGGGTCGCAGGCACACCGCAACGGCGAAAGCACCTCCTGCTGGGGGCCCGGTGCCGCACCCGACCTCGGGGGCCGCGGACACCCCGGCCCCCTTTGGGGCTCACTTACCCCCCTCCACTTTTCCGGGTTTCCCCATCCCCCAGCGCCGCCCCCCTGCGCGGGCCGGGGGGCAGGGCGCCCCCTCTAGCACCCCGCGGGGGCACTTCCCCGGGAAATTTAAAGGGACAGTCCCGCTGGTTTTTTGGTCTCAGGGGGCCCACGGACCCTTTTTAAAGACCTCCCCTTTTCCCCCAGCCCCTTTGGGCCGAATCGAAATTTGCCCTGGGGCCTTTAAAAGGGAATTTGTTCCAAAAGTGTATTGCCCCGTTTGCTTTGTCCCCCGGAAACCTTCTCCCTTTCCCGTCCCTTGCCCCACGAACCTTTGGGCCCCCCCCCCTTTTCCTGCCCTGTCCCCTGCCTGCCCCCGGGATTTACGACCTGCTTAAAACGATTTTTTTAACGCCCCAACCCTCGGCTGCCCCCAAACAAGCAATTCACGTCAGGGGAAACGACCGGAATAACCCTCCGCAGCAAGTCCATCCCGCTTTTGCGGGGCTCTGGTTTAAAAAACCCGGACCTACTTAGTTTCCCCCGCTCCCTGGCAGGGCTTACGTCATCCCTTTTGTGGTGCCCCAAAGGGGATCCACTACTACTTTCCTTTAAAACGGGTTCCAACTTTCGTATTGTTCTAATTTGATTTGGGCCAAGTACAATTTTTGATTTCTGATTGCATTAGAAAACCCAAAGGAAGGCGTCGCTCGCTCTCCCATTGGTCCAAAATAAAAGGCGCCGTCTTTTAAATTAGGGGGCCAAACACCAAACGCGCCCCATTAATTTTTTCCCCTTTTCCCCATGAACTCTATGAGAAAGTAGCTCGCCTCTGTTGGCTAAAACTGGACAGGCCCCCCCCCGCCTGTCAACCAATCAGCTCGTTTCTTCCTTTCCCGCATTTTTACTGTATTTTTTTAACTTTTCCCCCCGGGCCCTTTGGGAAAATGGGTTGGTCCCAAAATTTTTTTTCCAAAAGGGTATAATTTTGGGGGCATTTTCGCCTCCCCATTCTGATTGGTCCCAATTTTCCTCCTTTGGTTTTTTAAAAATTTTAACCCTTTTTTTTGCTCCCCATTCCCGATTAGGCGGGGTTTTTGCCGACCCCAAAGAAATAACTTTTAAAAAAAATTTAAATTAAAATGTATTTTTCCCGCAATTCTCTCTATTGCAAAATTTCCCCTAAATAACCCGGTCCTCGGCGACAAAACCCCCTTGTTTTTGGGGTTTTAAAAAATGCTTTATTTTTGAAAAAAGGGATTCCGGGTCTTTTAAAAATTTTAATTTTTTTACCCCTTAATAAAAATTATTTTTTTTTTTTAAACTTTCCCTGCCGGGACGGGGGCTTGGAGCCGAGATTTTCAGGGGCGCCCCCCCTCTCTCCATAAACTAAAAAGGGGGGGAAAAAAGCTCACGGTCCCGATTGGCTTTGGGGGAGCCAAGCCCACACACTCATCCAATCACTTTTTTTCTTCTTTTTAATTATTTTTTTTGAAAAAAGTCCCCCCCATTTGGGTTTTGATTGGTCCAAACTTCTCCATAACTAGAAAAAGGGGCTTTGGTCGCTCCTATTCTGATTGGGCAAGTAATTTTTCCCCTAGGTTTTAAAAAGGGTTTTTTCCCGTCGCTCCTAATTTTGTTGGCTGACTAGCCAGCCCCCCCTAGCTCAGCCAAAACCTCTTTTTTCCCCCGCATTTTTAAAAAGAAATTTTTAAAATGCCCCCCCGCCGTTGGGTTCCTTTATTGGGCCCAAACTTCTTTTCCTAAGGGTAAAAATGGGGCTCTGTTTCTCCCTTTTTTCTGATTTTTTGAGCTAGGGCCCAAATCCCCGGGAAAACCCTTTAAACCCAAACACTATTTTCCCGCATTTTTTTTTGTATTTTTTAAATATCCCCTCCCCCGGGGCCTTGGGGTTTGATTTTGGGCTAAACTTCCCCCCTAGGGTTTTTTTTGGTTTCAAATGTTTGCTTTCCAAATTTTGATTGGGGCCGGGTTTAAAGCCGACCAAACAGAAAACCTTTTTTGAAATTTTAAAATTTTGTATTTTTTCCCCCCGGCAATTTCCAATATTCAATTCTTGAAATTTAAGGGTAAAAGGAAAGTGATTTTGTTTTTTAAATTTTTTTTTTTTATTTTTTTTAGTGTCAGCTCTTTTTTTTAAAAATGGGGAACGCCTTTATAAAAAGGGGATTTTTGATTTTATACTCCGCACCGGGCATCTGGAATGATTTCCCCCGCTGTTCCCCGCCTGTCCCCCGCATCGGGAACCCTTTTTTTTTTTTCGGCGCAGGTCCCCCCACGGCGCCTTTAAATCCCACCCCCTGCCCCCTGTCCCCCACTGTAACCCACACCACTGGGGGAGGGACAGGGAACTTTTCCCCCCCAAGTACGAGCGCACCCCCCCCTTTTGACGGCAAACATAGGGGCAGCGGGCCGCACTGCGCCTTGGTCCCCCCGCCACTGGGGCCCCACACACCTTTTCCAGGTGCGGCGGAAATTTTTCCCCCCCCCCAGGGAAACCGCACTTCATCCGGCGCAGAAAACCTAGGGGGCAGCGCCGCAATGCCCCCTCAGTCCCCCCGCAGGTTGGGGGGGCCTAACACACAGGCGGGGGGGGGGGCCCGGGGGACCCTTTTCATGCTATGGATAGCGCTGGGGGGGGGGGGGGCCCCCGGGCCCCCGACAAAAAACACATAGATTTCCCCCGGGGAAAAATTGGGGGGAAAGGTGCCCCCCCCGACCCCCGGGGAGATTCATACAAAGGTTTGCCCCTATTTAATAACCTAAAAAAAAAAAAAAAAAAAGGAAAAAAAAAAAAGAAGAAGGTAGAAATGTATATTATGTAGATATACATAAAGTAAAATAAGGTGTGTAAATGAAAAGAAAGAAGCAAAAAGGGAGGAAATAGACATGTATAATATATATGTGTATGTAGAGTAAAAATAAGGGATGTATATAAGTAATATACGGAGAGACCAAGGTCACAGATGAGAATATGGCGAAACAGGAGGATATGGTATAAGGTGAAAACACAGGAGGAGTATGGAGAGACTAAAGATATATGTAGCCACATAGGTGAATGGGACCTCTGACCTAAAGATAGGTAAGAATAAATGAGACCACAGATCTGTATATAAGTATTAGAAAGACCTCAGACCAGTATACTGTAAGCTGAGCACCGAGGTAGGCTTCCCAGAATACAGCGAAGACATGGACAAAGAAAATTACTCCAACACCAGTTAAACAACAGATAGTTTACTGAACTTTTCAGGAAAGCATGGTGAACAAATCCCCACGCACACCTGTACAAGGTAGTGACCAGGGCCCCTGTGCCATACAGCGTGCCGCCAGAGTCATATCCTCTGGATGCACGATAAGTTTACCTACTCACAGGGTTCAGAAAGGCCGAACATCCTTTACCTTTTAATACCATTCAAAGACAGGAACAATCGTGTTTGGTGCCGTTCAAAGGCGCACTCGCGGTGGTGGCACAGCAGCTTACAACTTAACCAGCTCTACCCGCTATTCCCAGTTAAATGCATATAATACAGATTCTCTCACATGCGAACCAGTTGCATAAATCACAGTACTATAGCAAGGCCCAGTCAATGTCCCGAATCAGGAGGAGTACTTGGAGAAACACTTTTAGCCTGAAACCAAATCTGTCTTGACTGGGCTACCTACATGCCTGCACACAGTCCTAAGTTCGTTGGTGTGCACGCGTTTGTTTCCTGTATACCTTTTAAGTGGCCGGCAGTTGCTGCCCTGAGGTGAAGGTCCTCGCTGTTGGAGCTGATATCCAAGATGAAGTCGCTTCTCTCAGTCACTGCAGAGTGTTCTTTCGTTCATGGGGCTATTTTTGCCAACAGCTTCAATGCGCAAGTTACGCCCCTCTCTCTCTCTTAGGCTATGTTCACACGGCTTATTTTGGGGCGCATTTCACCACGTATTTCATGGCGTACTGGGCCCTAATATGAGCGAAATGCGCCACAATCACTACCGTAATCCACAGTTCTCATAGAGAACTATGGATTACGCCTCCTCTCCCCACTCGTAACATATGAGGTGGGTTCTGGGCTTCTTCTATAGAAGGGTAGGCTTTTTTGTAGAACTGACCAGTGTCACTTAATGATTTGTGTAACCTTGGTGCTGAAAGGATGGTATTTGAAAATGCAAGGGATCTGTTTAGAGACAGTACGACATGTGGGAGTAGTGGATGTGGAGGGTAGTTGGAGTGTAGCCTCAGGTTGTCCCCGTATCTGAAATTTAGTGGACATTCTTTGAGATGTTCAGTACGCTTGGTTGGATCATCTATAATCCAGTTAATATGTATAAATTGTGGCTTGTCCAGTGATCTTTTGGTATTGGGGGGATGGCTGCTGGAGAAAGATAGGCCTTTATTCAGGACTGCCATTTTTGCCGGTTGGAGTGTACATGATGAAATGTTGACCATGATGCCAGAGGACTCACCTGTGACCTGGTGAGCATACTGTCTGCGAGATCGATGTTGGTTCTATCTGAGTCTGGTGGGTCTGTGCCGGTGGCTGTAGCTTGCCGACTGTCCGGTGTTCTTGTGGGAAGGCGACTGCCTAAAAAACGATCCCGGCGGAAACCAGTTGGTCTATTTCTGTCAGCACTTGAAGAGTAGCCTCAATGAGGTTGACGATTGGTGAACCTATTGATATTTGATCAAAGATGGCTCCACTTATAGATTCTTTCGTGAATGTAGTCATCCGTAACTCTCATAAACTTGTCTCGCTTACGTTTCTCTTTGGTACGAAGTACGAAAGTCTTGGTTTTTTTTTGTCTATTTTAGATTTCAAGGTAGATCATTCATGTGGATGAATCCCACAACAAGGACATTAGCTCTATAAAAATGACCCTGATCCATTACATTCCTGTAAAAAGATTAGATTCCAATTGCTGCAAAAGCAAGATATTTACTGGATGTTCAGGTTCAGGTCCTGAATGAGATGGTAGAACTGCTACACGAGGGGTCGCAACATTGTCATTGGTTTATTATTTGCATAATTTTTTAAATAATTGTTACTATGTATATAGTGCACTTATCAGCGCTATATTTTTGAAGATTTTTTGATATTATTGGGATGTATTAAATAAACAATATGGAAAACTTTTTATTCCGAAGTGCGGGATTACCTCTTCTCAAGTTATGTAGTCTAATTTGACTGCATCTAACCTTATTTTATGTATGTAATCTACTCTGACTGTATCTAATTCTATGTATGTAATCTAGTCTGACTACAATCCACCTAGAATCAGATTCATCCTTCACATATTTCTTCCTCCAGCTCCTCAACCCTCATGTGCGCTACACGCTGGACATCAATACTCGGGCCAGAACTCAGCTCATTAATCCTGGAGGTATATTTGATCAGGTGAGACTAATATGTTTCCATAAACCCTAAATAGGGGGCGCGGCTGTGACAACCTCTCAGTGATGTCAGTACAGGGCGTGGTGCTGTGACCACCTCTCAGTGATGTCAGTACAGGGTGGGACTCTGACAACCTCTCAGACTTGACATAGGGCAGGTTGTCAGCGGTAGATGAGTAATACAGTAACACAGGGATGTTTGTGGAGTTGCCCATTAAACTCATTTTGATTATTTTTTGCAGATCATGTCTATTGGTAATGGGGGGCTGAACCCTTTAATGTGTAAAGCGATGGAGGAGGTGACGTACAGCAGCTTGTGCCTACCGGAAGACATTGCGTTTCGAGGATTGGAGTCTATTCCCAATTACTTCTATAGAGATGATGGGAGGATGATCTGGGATGCGGTGGAGAGGTGCTGTATACATGGCAATGGCCGCACTATGCAGGGAGCTGTAGGGAGCTTCCTTATATAATAACTAAAAGTAAGATCAGTCTGGACCATGTGAAGACCATAAAGGAGAGACCGGAGGCTCCGCCCTAGATACACCCATATTTATATAGGAACATAGAAGATAAACCACAATGTACATTGTTCATCTGGATACTCTACAAATCCTAGACTGGTCCATCCACCAAGCAAACTGAGCACTATAGTGCCATAAAGTGCCCAAAGAGTGCAATACAGTCCCCAGAGAGTGCCACACAGTCCCTAAAGTACCACAAAGAACATAGAGTGCCACTCAGTGCCCAGAGAGTTCAACACAGTCCCTGGAGTACCACACAGTCCCTAGAGTACCACACAGTGCCCAGAGACTAATACACGGTGCCCAGAGATTACCATACAGTGCCCATAGATTTACACTTCAGTGTAAGACTAGTGTCACATAGTGCTTAGAGAATCCCATACAGCACCCAGATAGCACCGCATAGTCCACAGTGTGTCATACAGGACCCAGGTAGGATCATATAGTCTGCAGTGTTCCATACAGCACCAGATAGGACCATATAGTCCATCGTGTGCCATACAGTGCCTAGATAGGACCACATAGTCCGCAGTGCTCCGTACAGCACCCAGATAGGACACTATAGTCTGCTGTGTACCATACAGCACCCAGACAGGACCATATAGTCTGCAGTGTGCCATATAGTGCCCTGATAGAACCATATAGTCCCTAGTGTGCCATACAGCACTCAGATAGGACCATATTGTCCATAATGTGCCAAACGGAGCCCAGATAGGATAATATAGTCTGCAGTGAGCCACACAGCACCCACATATGTAGACTGCAGTGTGCCAAGCAGCACCCAGATAGCACCATATAGTCTGCAGTGTACCATACAGTGCCCGGATAGCACAATATAGTCTGCAGTGTGCCATACAGTGCCCGTATAGAACCAAATAGTCCAGTGTATTCCATTCAGCACCCAGATAGTACCATATTATCCATAGTGTGCATATAATAGTGTCCTGGTTCCGTCACCTCCTCGGGTATTGGGGTACTGCCAACCTGGTGACACTAGTGCTGTCTCATGGACATTGCTAGGAATTATATGATGTCTGTGTATATAATGGATAGGGGTGGGGCAGGACTGACCCTATGGTATATAGGAAACCTCATGTAACCCTCCATCTCTTCTCTGCTTCCAGCTTTGTGTCCAACATAGTGCAGCATTACTACAAGAGTGACGAGTCTGTGCGGAGAGATCCAGAGCTGCAGGCCTGGGTGGCTGAGATCTACGAGAAGGGCTTTCTAAGTTATCCATCCTCAGGTATGATGACATAATGTCATTGACACGAGCAGAGCAGCTCTGCAACATAGACTTCTATTCAAATCTGGAAGGGAGAGGCATGGACCGCACATCCTCACACTATACGTTGATCTAATGCTTCTTAGCATATTTTTTGATCAAAATGTATTTGCCCACTTGCCACTTCACGGCGACCTCTATAAAGTGGGTCCCTACACTAAATGGGGGCAGCACTGCATGGGGGCCCCCACCGCAGCAAAAGCCACACAGATGAGGGGCACAGCCCAGTGGCCCAACAGCCCCACTGCTGTCAGACCTAGCCCCTTGGCTACACCACACCAGCACAGCATCACAGCAACAATGGCCGCCATAAAAAGGAAAGGTTGACACAGCTTATTTCTCCTGCACTCACAATTCTGCTGTTACATCAGATCACATCCTCCAGTCATCTCCAGAGCTGCACTCACAGTTCTGATGTTAGATCGGATCACAGATTGTCATTATCATTATCCCTCTTCTCATTATCCCTCTTACTGCTGTGCGGTGTCTGAAGTGTTGTTAGACCACTCTAAGGGAATGTTCACACGGTGTCTTGGATACGTTTTTGCAGTATGTAAACTATATTGCATTAAACGTACCCAGAAAGTGTGGTACATTTTTGGATATGTTTTCTGGACTGCAAAAACATATCCCTATTGTTTCTATGGGCTTTCCAATGCGTTAAATGGATCAGAAACTGACACGTCAATTATTTGAAAGCATCCTTTTTACGTAATGCAATAACATCTACAGCATGGTTGGCGTCATCATTTCTGCTCAGAGTGATTCAACTTTCATCACTGAGCAGCTCTGAGGAGCACTGGTCCCTTCTCCAGCGTAGATGCTCTTTGGCCCAGACCATCATGCCTGTGCCTGGTCGAGCGGTCAAGTCGTCTAGCACACAGACCACACTGATGTAGCCGGTTATGAATGTAACACTACATGACACTTGGTGCCTCTCAAAGCCCTTAAACGTGCTTGCATCATCCGGCTCCGCAGGGCATTGGTCACAATGAAGCGCTCATCAGTGGTGTGTGATGGAGACAATGGATGACTACTTCTTTGCCTTTCTGTGCCTCTTCCAGGCTCTCTGTGTCTCTGATACAACCTACTGATGACTAGAGATGAGCGAACAGTAAAATGTTCCGGTTCAAGTCGAACTACAAATAGTAGTGGTGTTCTGTTCAAGATTATAACTCGAACCCCATTAAAGTCAATGGGAGAAGATGTTCTAATTTTTATACCTATACAGGTGAGGAGAAGCTGTAATTAGCATCCATAACAGTAAACTAGATACATGGAACAACTTAATGAAGAAAATTTGGCTCTAAGAGTAACAGGAAAACAATTGAGAGGCTAAAATACTTCATTCCTTTCAATGGCTAACTGAAAAGATGAGGACAGCTGGCAGGCAGGGGCGTAGCTATAGGAGGTGCAGCGGTAGCTGTTGCTATGGGGCCCGGCATCCTGGGGGGGCCCAAAAGCCCCTTTGACGCATAAGTAGACACCGGTATTGGAAATGGCACATGGTAACTGGCAGGAGCTCCATTACCCTTTTGCCCCGGGCCCCAAGAACTTCAATTTCGCCTCTGCTTGAAAGCTTTGTCATTGATTTGTGGGGCAGCAAAAACTCCCAATGGGGAATATGGAGTTAGCTGGGAGGCCTAGTTTTAGGGGTTGCTGAGTAGCAGCCGCTAGGGGGGCCCGCTCCTGGGGGGGGCCCAAACCCCCCTTTTACACTAAGAAACAGGTATTGAAAATAGAACTGGTAACTGGGGGGGCTTCCAATAGGGCAGCATGGGTAGTACTCCTTGGGGGGCCCCTAATCAAAAAGGGCCTTGATGTTAAAAAATAGGAAATAAGGGTGGGAGCCCCATTTGATTTGGCTATATGGGGCCCTTAAACAGTTAATAGATGACTGATGGCAGCCCTGTTAATGGGGGACCCCATTTCACTTTTGTACGGGCCCAAAAACTTAATTACGCCATGCGGGCGGGACTGATTGGAGGGCAGCCCCATTGGTGCAGCATGAACATGCCAAGAGGAACATGGGGTTCCAGTTCGCTAGATTAAGGCCCGTACCATTGGCGGGAGTAAAAAACATGCCAAGGGAATATCAAATTTAGGATAACAGGGCTTAGTACATTTGGTGGTAGTACGGGGAGGCATTTAAAAAAAAGATTTAGGGGCTAAAAGGGGAGGAGTAAAAGGTGTATGCATGCACATCAAGGTCTTTAAAAGGGGTATTTTAAAAAAAAAATTCAAACCCTAAACTTGTAAATTAGCTTTTGGCAGCAGTAAAATACAAATTTTTAGAACACAGGCACAGGGAAATACAGACATGAGATGTATGTGTTTAAAAGTATTTTTCCCATTGTCAAGAAGACTGCTACAGTTTTACGTGGCAGTGCACGAACCAAAACAAAAATGGTTCCACAGGGAATCCCTCGGGTCGCTACCCTCGAGGTAGCCCAGGGTGACAGCCAAAACTTGGTAAAATTTTGGCAGGGAGAAAACTGGTGTAAACCGAGCGAGCAGAACCGAGTGGCAGATGCAAAACAGCACAAAAAACATAGACAAAAATGTAGGCTGGAACGGGAACCTGAGGGAATAGACAAAGTATTCGCTAGGGACCCCAAAGGGCATCACAAGGAACGGACACCAACAAGCCTCGTAGACAGCAAAAAATGGCATCCAAAAAAGCTCCTGAAAAAATGGTAAAAGGAAACAACAACTTTTGCACACGGGCCCTTTAACCCAAAGGAACGACTTTCGCACAAGGGGGACTGCCTCGTCGTGAGTCAAACCGCAGCAAGCCTTTAAACCCCCAGTGGGGTTTCCGCCACACCGCCTCCTGCTATTTGGACTATTTGCCATTCTACGCCCCTTTGCGACTTTGTTCCACAGGACATTGAATGTGAAGTCGAAAAAGATGTCTCGATTGGTCAAGAGCACTGTCTCAAATCCTGCATTCTACTGTAAAGATTGTGGGGTGGGGGGAAATTTATCACTTTTGTCTTGAAGGGGGTCCAGGGGGTGGCACCCAGTAATCACGTTTCATTTATATTGCCCCTTTAGTTGGGGTCAATTGCAGGTAATGAGCACCAGTGTGAGATGCTGCCCCGGGGTCTCCCCAACCTCGGGGTCGAGGGCACTAATGGGATCTTCCCCTCTTCCCCTCCGAAAAACTGTTACAACCCTTTCCATTGAAGGGAAAAATACCGGTTGGGGCCACCCCTGCCTCCTCTCCCCCAACACTTCCCCATCCTGACCCTCACCAGAGCCCTACAGCCTTCCCGCCTCCTCTGTGAGCTGAAACCCCCGTCCTGCACCCACCCTGGGCCAGAACCACTGCCTAAAGAAGAAAACGTCAGCCTTCTACAATCTCTGGCGAGTAAGTCTCTCTGTCCGCCGCTCCTCCCATCCACACGCTGGGGCCTTTTTAAAGGGATGGGGATTCGCGGACCACCACAACGATGGTGTAAAGCCCCCGCCAGGGAGCGATCTAAGTAGCCCCCGGTATTCACCAGAGCCCCCGCAAAGCGGGAAGGGCTTGGCCGGCTACACCAGGGGCGCTACCCCCCCTGACGTGACTTGCTTTCGATGGGGGCCGGGGTAATCGGGTACAGAATCTGACTGGGAACGTATCGGGACAGCAAGGTCAGGGGAGGGGGCAGAGATTCGTGGGCAAGACAGGGAGACGGTCAGGGGAGGGGCAAAAGGCAAGGTCAGGAAACGTAGCGGAACGGACGGTACACAAATAACAGACTGGACTTCCCAACACTCCTACACTGGGTAACCACCCCAAAGGGAACTGTCAAAATTTCTGGGGCGTGTTCCTTAAATGGGACCAGCCCCCAAAATACCAATAGGGGGACACCGCCCTTTAAATCCAACCACTGCGCGCGCGCCCTAGCCACGGGTACCGTCAGGCCGGACAGGCGGGATCACGACACGGGGACGGGGAGGGGTAAGGACCCATCCGGGGGACAGGGATTTTGCAGGCACCGCGGCACCCCGCCAGCCCCCCCTGTGGGGGGGGTGCAGTCCAGGTGCAGCACCCCCGCCAGCCCCAAGACAGTAAACCCCTCCTTAGGTCCCCCCTCTTTTTTCAAAACCTAGAAAGGGGGCGTGACGGTTTGCCTCCTTTCCCCACGAACGCTCCCCGGGCCCAAACCCCCTTCCAGTCAATAAAAAAGAACCCTTCCCCCTCACTGTTTTCTCCCCAACCTTCTTGACCTCAAAATTTAAAATTGGGCCACAGAACAACAACCGGGGGAGAACATTCACACCCCCCGCTTAGAAAGACAGGGAAGCGTTGGGGACATGCAAGTAAGCAATGGAGCTTGGGGACCCCGGCCTTAGTTTCCGAAGACCACAAAAGGCCCAAATATTTAGGCCCAACTTGCAACGGGGCATTTTAAAGCAAAGCGAATTTAAAACTTGGGCAAAAACCCAAAACCCCTATCACCCAAAAAAGGGGGTGGAGTCTCCGTCCCTGTCTCCTATTTTTGGTGCATGGGGGCCCCTTAGGGGGCCTGTCGGTGACTTGCCAAGTGCCTTGATTCCTTATTTGGGGCACCCCGGGCAGAACGGGACCGGGGTGGGGCGGGGGAAGGGGGGCGGGATTACCCCAAACAAATAAAAAAGGAGAGGCTCCAGGGGACCCTATCCGGGGAATAAACAAATTTCCCGCCCAGGGAGAGTTCAACCATTATCCTGACAGGGGGAACAAAAGTCATATAGGTACCAAAACGGGTTACCCTCCTCCTCCCTTTTTTGGGGGTTACAAACGAAATCCACTGCCTGCAATGAGCACACAGAGCCCCCAAAAATTTTTGACACAAACTGGAACCCCTATCAAGACTTTATGCAAAAGGACCCTTACCAAAAAATTAGGGAAAAATCGGCCAACGGGGGATAAAACCCCGGCAGAGAAAAAAATGACCATTTTTGAGAACCACGCACCCCCCAAAATACCGTTTTTCCCCCGGACCCCGGGGGGTTCAAACGAAGTCCATGCTAAGGACCAAGGCTTTCTCAGGGGAGAGGAGCACAGCCCCCGGGGGTCTGGGGGCAAGGGACTTTGTTGGGGGCACAGGGGTGCGGGCAGACAAAGTCTTGACAGGGGGGGCCCCCAAAAATACGAGAGATTAATTGCAGAGACTTATGTCTCCAAATCCACTTTCGAAAGAGTGCCCCCACTTCAAATACGGCCGCATGGGGGCAACGTATCTTCCAAAGGAGATTTTAAACCCCGGGGGGCCGCCAGAGGAACGTTCGGAAATTATGTCGAAAACGCTTAACCCACAGTTCCGGGGATCTGGGAAAGTGCCCTCCTAAATTCTCTCACGGGCGAAAGTAAAGAAAAATTCAAGCGGCAAAAAAGAGTGACCACCGGGTTTTCCCGTTGACCAACTGGAAAAAAAGGGTTTTTTTGTGATCCTTTAAATCTCAGGGGAGGGCACCCCCCTCCACAATGCCCCATTTCGGGGCCAATTTTTATGGCCATAGTTTCCGATCACCAATCAAAATTTTCGCTCCTGGAGGAAGTTTAAGAAAAAAACCGCAGAAAGAAATTTCCCAAAAGTTTTCGTAAAGGGGACAGCGTCTGCCCCACGAGGGGACTAAAGACGAAGGGGCCCGCGGGCGGGGCCCGGGGCGAGACAAAAACAGGAGCTGAAAAAATGCTAAATTGAGGCCTTAAAAAGGGGCTTCTTAGCTTCTGGACCAATTTTGGGTTTGCTTTTTTTCAAGGGCCACCAGGGGCCAGAGCGGGAAAGTGCAATAAACGTCTGTAATAATTTGAAAACCCCAAAAACTTGATACAAAAAGGCCCACTGGTCGGGGCCACTGAAACTGCAGACGCTTAAGGGACCATCTGGAGCCCTGACCGAGACGATTCCCCAGGAAGGCAACGAGGGCTTCAAACAGACATTTCTCCATTTGGCATATAAAAGGGTCCCGGAGACTTTGACACCCGGGGGTTGGGTGGCTTATCCCCAATCTGGGAAAAAATTGGGTTCATCTAGGAAACGAAAACAAACTAAGGGAAACGCAAATCTCATTGCGAAATTATGAAAACCCGCCGAGCTTTTCAGACCCAAAAGGGATGACCAAAATTTCAAAATACCATCTCGATTAAATCGCTTTCCCTTTGTCGCCTTTACGATACAATCAGGTTGTATGATCTCCCCTAATCCAACTTGGGAAAAAAATTTTTCCCTGCAGCGATCGAAAAACTCCGAGATCAGAGGCATGGTATCGATTTTTTAAGTAAATTTTAAGCCCCCGATAATGAACATCTAATTTCCCCTTCTTTCAACAAAAAAAGCCGGCCCCCTAGCGAGGAAACTTTCGATAACCCTTATGGGGGTTCCCTGGAATACTCCACAAGCCTTATCTCCGGGGTGGAAAAGGGTAGACTCGCCTCGGGTTTTCAGGTCAAAAGGACAATCAAACAAGCAACAGTGACCCCAAAAACCATGGTATATTGACCAATCAAATGAAAAGGGGGACAGTTCAAAAAACATAAAAAACAAACTGATTTTTTGAACAGGGGGCAATTAATCCACCAAACATAGTAAAATGCTCGATTTTGATGTACAAAAGGCCAATAGAAGGGGACCCAAAAGTTTTTACTTCATGGGAAAAATTCTAGTACGTATTTTTGGGGGGGGAAGTCCACCGCTTACCAATTTGCTGAGCACCTTCCATAGAGTTTTATGGGGAAAAAAATCAAGCGGCTCTTTTTGTGATTGCTAAGTTAAAAAGGCCGATTATTTTGGGCCAAAGGGAACGGGGATTTTTTTCCTTTTTGGGGTTTTTAATGCAATCTAAATAAAAAATTGTACATGCCCAAATCAAATTAAAACTCACAAATTGAGATTGTATAAAAACAACAAAAAAATAAACAAAAAAAACAAAAATATTAAATTTAAAAAATTCATTTTTTATTTTTTTTTTTCTACCCCCAAAATTATGTTCATTTTTTATACAATCACACAATTCGGATCTTTTTCATTTGTTTCTGCCATTTACATTTGATTATAGATTGCATTTTAAAAACCAAAAGTGTCGCTCCTCTCCCATTGCCCAAATAACCGCCCCTTTAACTTTGCCCAAACACAACAGACTCCTCCATTTTTTTCCCCCTAAAATCTATAATAATACTAACCCGATTGGGTAACAGGGTAGCCCCTCTTCCCCCCCAAACCCAAACACAACTGAATTTTCCCTAACATAAAAATTTTAGGGGGTACTTAATCGCCCCCTTTTTCTCCACTCAAAAAGACGACTACATATATTGATGGATTCATATCTGCCGCCTGGCTCAACCAATCAGCCTTTCTGCCTTTTTACTGTATTTTAAACTGCCCCACCTTTTCATTTGATTGGTCAATATTTCTCCATAGCTTATAATGGTTCACTGTCCCTCCTATTCTGATTGGTTGGTTTTGCCGACCAAGGGAAAAAGAGCTTACAGAATTTGAATTACTGTATTTCCCGGCAGTTTTTCAATATCCCAATCCTGATGTAGCCCCGGGTCTGGGAGACAAACGTGTTGTTAGGGTTTTGATTGATTTATTTTTATAGAAGGTTTCAGCTCTTTTTCAGATAATGTTTTACACCTAATAAAAATGTTTTCTTTAAACATACTCCGTGCCGAAAGGCGCTGAAGCCGAGACTTCATTGCCCCAATCTGCCATAGACTACAAGGGACAAATTTAGCTCTTTGCTCTAATTGGCCAGTTACCAAAGCCCGTGCCACTCAACCAATCAGCTCTTTCTCATTTTTTTTTACTGTATTTTGAACTTTCCCGCCTTGAATTTGATTGGTCAATACTTCTCCATAGTTATAAGGGGTTCCCTGTCGCTCCTATTCTGATTGCCAGGATTGCCAAGCCCCCGCTACGTAAACCCAAAATCAGCTGTTTTTCTGCATTTTTACTGAAATTTGAACTGTCCCGCCTTTGCATTTGATTGGTCAATACTTCTCCATAGGTTATAATGGGTCACTGTCGCTGCTATTCTGATTTTCCCGCTTCTGCCGACCAATGAGAAGCGCTTACAGATTTTGAATGCCTGTATTTCCCGGCAATTTCCAAGATCCTAATTCCTGATGTAGCGCCGTTCTAGATTTTTGGAAAGTGATTTTTTTTTTGTGTTTTTTTTTTTTTTTTTTTTTTAGAAGGTTTGAGCTCTTTTTCTGACAATGTTTTACACCTAATAAAAGCAATTTTGTGGGAATCATACTTCATGCCTCACGGAGCTGAGAGCTGAGATGGATTTCTTTTGCGATCTTCTATATGTTTCCTCTCATGTTACGTTCTCGCTTCACTTCGCCTCCACCGGATCATTTAGACCAGAATCAACCAGGTCTGCCTGTCAGAGCTGGCGAGCGCTGCAATGCGCCTTACTTTTCCAACCCGCGATCATACATGCCTCGGAGTATTCGAATGAGCCGCTTCCCGCCCCAGAACCCACACACCGCGCCCATTGCACGCCACTTCATGTTAGGCGCATCCGAAAGCGGCGAAGGCTGCGCCTAACATCGCATCCCTGAGTCCGACAGGGGATTCGGATCGGTGAGGCGAAGTATACGCCAGAAAACAGGCGCAAGTCCCGATCATATATGTCGCCCATTGTTCCAGTCAATACTGTTTAGGCCCTCTCTAAGAAAAATAAAACTAGTCTTCCTAAAATTCAATGTTTTTTAGACTCCTTCACAAAAAACTCTATTGAGAATAAAAGGAAATTTATTATACTATGGTCACTATTTCCTAGATGCACCTCAACCTGAACCTTTGTTACTCTGTCACGTGTATTAGTGAACATTAAGTCTAGAAGGGCCTTTCCTCTAGTTGGTTCCTGCACCATTTGGGAAAGGTAATTATCATTATTGACAAAAATCTCTTTCCTTTATAAGAGCTACAGGTTTCAGATTCCCAATTTATGTCTGGCTAGTTAAAGTCTCCCATAATAACAACATCATTCTGATTAACGGCCTCATCTATTTCCG